>JAXCGZ010020807.1:132500-142500 GCA_037179515.1 Halocaridina rubra | reverse complement strand
CAAGAAGGCCCAAGCTTGACTACTCGGTGGCTGGAGTACAACTTCAAGAGACAGAAAATGAGAGAGATCTAGGAGTAAACATACTGGCAGATTTGTCTCCAGAAATACATATAAATGGCATAGTAAGGGCAGCATATGCATTCTTATCAAATGTAAGGGTAGCCTTCAGGCACATGGACAAGGAAATGTTCAGAAATCTTTATGTAACCTATGTGAGGCCAAAACTCGTATATGCAGCTCCCTTTTGGAATCCGCACTTGAAAAAGCACATAGCTAAGCTTGAAAAAGTTCAAAGACATGCCACGAAACTGGTGCCAGAAATACGCAATCTCAGTTATGATGAGAGGCTGAGGGAATTAGACTTACCATCACTCGAAGCTAGAAGAGTGAGGGGGGATATGGTGACAGTCTTTAAATTCCTTCATGGTTATGATAGAGTGGATAGGGATCGATATTTTGATATGGCTGGCTCTAGAACTAGAGGTCATAGTTTGAAGCTTCGTAAGAAAACTTCTTTGCAGGATGTAAGGAAATACTTTTTCAGTGTAAGAGTAGTTGATAATTGGAATTCGCTAAGCGAGGAGGTAGTTAATGCTATCTCAATCCATAGTTTTAAGGACAGGTATGATAAGTATCACTAAGTCTAAAATGGAACCGATGAGGAGACGGGAAGATACGAGCTTTGTGCTCTTTCCCGTAAACACAATTAGGTAATCACAATTAGGTAATCACATATCTCTCTTCACTTGGAATCCTTCAACTTTTTGTCAGTGAGGCAACACGGCTTCAGAGAAGGTAGATCAACTGTAACAAACTTATTAGAATTTTATGATGAGGTAAGCTAAATCTTACAGGAAAGAGAGGGCTGGGCAGATTGCATATTCCTAGACTTCCAGAAAGCGTTTGACACTGTTCCACATGGGAGACTTATTAGGAAGCTGCAATCAATGGCTAGAATAGGTGGAAATGTTTTGGAATGGATAAAAACTTACTTAGAAGGAAGGGAACAGAGGGTTAGAGTAAGACACTCAGTGTCTGAATGGAGAAGAGTTAGTAGTTGAGTTCCACAGGGTTCAGTTTTAGGGCCACTTTTGTTCCTTGAATATGTAAATGACCTACCAGAGTCTGTAAATTCATTCATGAATATGTTTGCAGATGATGCAAAGATTGTGAAGAAAGTAAAAAACGAGAACAATGGTAGGGAACTTCAGGAGGATCTAAATAATCTGCATGAGTGGTCAGAAAAGTGGCTAATGAAATTCAATGCTTCAAAATGTAAGGTAATGAGAATGGGTACAAGTGCAAGAAGGCCCAAGCTTGACTACTCGGTGGCTGGAGTACAACTTCAAGAGACAGAAAATGAGAGAGATCTAGGAGTAAACATACTGGCAGATTTGTCTCCAGAAATACATATAAATGGCATAGTAAGGGCAGCATATGCATTCTTATCAAATGTAAGGGTAGCCTTCAGGCACATGGACAAGGAAATGTTCAGAAATCTTTATGTAACCTATGTGAGGCCAAAACTCGAATATGCAGCTCCCTTTTGGAATCCGCACTTGAAAAAGCACATAGCTAAGCTTGAAAAAGTTCAAAGACATGCCACGAAACTGGTGCCAGAAATACGCAATCTCAGTTATGATGAGAGGCTGAGGGAATTAGACTTACCATCACTCGAAGCTAGAAGAGTGAGGGGGGATATGGTGACAGTCTTTAAATTCCTTCATGGTTATGATAGAGTGGATAGGGATCGATATTTTGATATGGCTGGCTCTAGAACTAGAGGTCATAGTTTGAAGCTTCGTAAGAAAACTTCTTTGCAGGATGTAAGGAAATACTTTTTCAGTGTAAGAGTAGTTGATAATTGGAATTCGCTAAGCGAGGAGGTAGTTAATGCTATCTCAATCCATAGTTTTAAGGACAGGTATGATAAGTATCACTAAGTCTAAAATGGAACCGATGAGGAGACGGGAAGATACGAGCTTTGGGCTCTTTCTCGTAAACACAATTAGGTAATCACAATTAGGTAATCACATATCTCTCTTCACTTGGAATCCTTCAACTTTTTGTCAGTGAGGCAACACGGCTTCAGAGAAGGTAGATCAACTGTAACAAACTTATTAGAATTTTATGATGAGGTAAGCTAAATCTTACAGGA
Source organism: Halocaridina rubra (assembly GCA_037179515.1). Classification (NCBI taxonomy): domain Eukaryota; kingdom Metazoa; phylum Arthropoda; class Malacostraca; order Decapoda; family Atyidae; genus Halocaridina; species Halocaridina rubra. The sequence continues at coordinate 140,342 of JAXCGZ010020807.1, read as the reverse complement.
AAGAGAGGGCTGGGCAGATTATATATTCCTAGACTTCCAGAAAGCGTTTGACACTGTTCCACATGGGAGACTTATTAGGAAGCTGCAATCAATGGCTAGAATAGGTGGAAATGTTTTGGAATGGATAAAAACTTACTTAGAAGGAAGGGAACAGAGGGTTAGAGTAAGACACTCAGTGTCTGAATGGAGAAGAGTTAGTAGTGGAGTTCCACAGGGTTCAGTTTTAGGGCCACTTTTGTTCCTTGAATATGTAAATGACCTACCAGAGTCTGTAAATTCATTCATGAATATGTTTGCAGATGATGCAAAGATTGTGAAGAAAGTAAAAAACGAGAACAATGGTAGGGAACTTCAGGAGGATCTAAATAATCTGCATGAGTGGTCAGAAAAGTGGCTAATGAAATTCAATACTTCAAAATGTAAGGTAATGAGAATGGGTACAAGTGCAAGAAGGCCCAAGCTTGACTACTCGGTGGCTGGAGTACAACTTCAAGAGACAGAAAATGAGAGAGATCTAGGAGTAAACATACTGGCAGATTTGTCTCCAGAAATACATATAAATGGCATAGTAAGGGCAGCATATGCATTCTTATCAAATGTAAGGGTAGCCTTCAGGCACATGGACAAGGAAATGTTCAGAAATCTTTATGTAACCTATGTGAGGCCAAAACTCGAATATGCAGCTCCCTTTTGGAATCCGCACTTGAAAAAGCACATAGCTAAGCTTGAAAAAGTTCAAAGACATGCCACGAAACTGGTGCCAGAAATGCGCAATCTCAGTTATGATGAGAGGCTGAGGGAATTAGACTTACCATCACTCGAAGCTAGAAGAGTGAGGGGGGATATGGTGACAGTCTTTAAATTCCTTCATGGTTATGATAGAGTGGATAGGGATCGATATTTTGATATGGCTGGCTCTAGAACTAGAGGTCATAGTTTGAAGCTTCGTAAGAAAACTTCTTTGCAGGATGTAAGGAAATACTTTTTCAGTGTAAGAGTAGTTGGTAATTGGAATTCGCTAAGCGAGGAGGTAGTTAATGCTATCTCAATCCATAGTTTTAAGGACAGGTATGATAAGTATCACTAAGTCTAAAATGGAACCGATGAGGAGACGGGAAGATACGAGCTTTGGGCTCTTTCTCGTAAACACAATTAGGTAATCACAATTAGGTAATCACATATCTCTCTTCACTTGGAATCCTTCAACTTTTTGTCAGTGAGGCAACACGGCTTCAGAGAAGGTAGATCAACTGTAACAAACTTATTAGAATTTTATGATGAGGTAAGCTAAATCTTACAGGAAAGAGAGGGCTGGGCAGATTATATATTCCTAGACTTCCAGAAAGCGTTTGACACTGTTCCACATGGGAGACTTATTAGGAAGCTGCAATCAATGGCTAGAATAGGTGGAAATGTTTTGGAATGGATAAAAACTTACTTAGAAGGAAGGGAACAGAGGGTTAGAGTAAGACACTCAGTGTCTGAATGGAGAAGAGTTAGTAGTGGAGTTCCACAGGGTTCAGTTTTAGGGCCACTTTTGTTCCTTGAATATGTAAATGACCTACCAGAGTCTGTAAATTCATTCATGAATATGTTTGCAGATGATGCAAAGATTGTGAAGAAAGTAAAAAACGAGAACAATGGTAGGGAACTTCAGGAGGATCTAAACAATCTGCATGAGTGGTCAGAAAAGTGGCTAATGAAATTCAATACTTCAAAATGTAAGGTAATGAGAATGGGTACAAGTGCAAGAAGGCCCAAGCTTGACTACTCGGTGGCTGGAGTACAACTTCAAGAGACAAAAAATGAGAGAGATCTAGGAGTAAACATACTGGCAGATTTGTCTCCAGAAATACATATAAATGGCATAGTAAGGGCAGCATATGCATTCTTATCAAATGTAAGGGTAGCCTTCAGGCACATGGACAAGGAAATGTTCAGAAATCTTTATGTAACCTATGTGAGGCCAAAACTCGAATATGCAGCTCCCTTTTGGAATCCGCACTTGAAAAAGCACATAGCTAAGCTTGAAAAAGTTCAAAGACATGCCACGAAACTGGTGCCAGAAATACGCAATCTCAGTTATGATGAGAGGCTGAGGGAATTAGACTTACCATCACTCGAAGCTAGAAGAGTGAGGGGGGATATGGTGACAGTCTTTAAATTCCTTCATGGTTATGATAGAGTGGATAGGGATCGATATTTTGATATGGCTGGCTCTAGAACTAGAGGTCATAGTTTGAAGCTTCGTAAGAAAACTTCTTTGCAGGATGTAAGGAAATACTTTTTCAGTGTAAGAGTAGTTGATAATTGGAATTCGCTAAGCGAGGAGGTAGTTAATGCTATCTCAATCCATAGTTTTAAGGACAGGTATGATAAGTATCACTAAGTCTAAAATGGAACCGATGAGGAGACGGGAAGATACGAGCTTTGGGCTCTTTCTCGTAAACACAATTAGGTAATCACACACACACACACACACACACACACACACACACACACACACACACACACACATATATATATATATATATATATATATATATATATATATATATATATATATATATATATATATATATATATATATATATATATATATATATATATATATATATATATATATATATATATATATATATATATATATATAAGTAGTCGCCGTGGCTCAATCGGTAGCGTCTCCGACTCTGAGGCGTCAGGTCGAGGGTTCGCGCCCCGTCACGGTCTGAGGTTAGCAAGGGCATGCACTCAGCGTAAGGACTACATCTGCCAAAACAAGTCCTTCGCAAGAAGGCAACCGTCCTAGCCCTTGGTAGATAAGGGAGTCCGTGACGTAAAACCGGAACCGATATATATATATATATATATATATATATATATATATATATATATATATATATATATATATATATATATATATATATATATGTGTGTGTGTGTGTGTGTGTGTGTGTGTGTGTGTGTGTGTGTGTGTGTGATTACCTAATTGTGATTACCTAATTGTGTTTACGGGAAAGAGCCCAAAGCTCGTATCTTCCCGTCTCCTCATCGGTTCCATTTTAGACTTAGTGATACTTATCATACCTGTCCTTAAAACTATGGATTCAGATAGCATTAACAACCTCCTCGCTTAGCGAATTCCAATTATCAACTACTCTTACACTGAAAAAGTATTTCCTTACATCCTGCAAAGAAGTTTTCTTACGAAGCTTCAAACTATGACCTCTAGTTCTAGAGCCAGCCATATCAAAATATCGATCCCTATCCACTCTATCATAACCATGAAGGAATTTAAAGACTGTCACCATATCCCCCCTCACTCTTCTAGCTTCGAGTGATGGTAAGTCTAATTCCCTCAGCCTCTCATCATAACTGAGATTGCGTATTTCTGGTGTGTGTGTGTGTGTGTGTGTGTGTGTGTTGTGTGTGTGTGTGTGTGTGTGTGTGTGTGTGTATAATTATATTATTAAAAATAGTAGGTTGGCCATGGCATCAGCAGCCCGTTGAAATACTATGACTGAAGGTACTGCAGATTCAACTAGGACTGGTCCTGACAGCTCCAGGTTGAGTCTTCCTTCGGGCACGGTTCTTTCCTTATGCCTTTATCTACAACAAATATTCTGGTTTACTTGTTACACATCACTTACTACCCCCATTGCATTTGACAAGTCACAACACTTCCTACATCTGTTTCTTTCTGATGCTTTTTCCTCATTTTTGCTACAATTATGGAAGATCCACATCTTATGGTCCCAAGTACCCAGCATAGAAGGGTGCCAAGAATCTCCGGGGGTCATGATGACTGCACTATTGGTGTGGGGGTAGACACGCTTTTTGGTAGTAGTGGTTCTGCCCTTAACCTTGCACCCCCTGATAGATCTGCTTCTTTCTGTTTTCACTTTTCTAGCATTCACAGTCTTAACGCTAATCTCTCGTCTGTGGAACAGCACTTGGATACATCCCTCCCTAACCTCCTCCTTCTCTCTAAAACCCTGCTATCTAGCTATGCTTCCACCAACCCCTTTCAAATCTCTCACTCTAACCTCTATACTACTTTCCGTTCCAAAGGTGGGGTCTGTGTCTTGTGCAACACAAGTACTCCTATTGTACGGCTCATGGATCTTGATTCTCCTGACTTTGATAATCTCTTGCTGAAAATCTTTCTCTCCACTATATTCCTATGCTTCTGCTACTGCTCTCCAAACTTCGCTGACTTTGTGTTTTTCTTTGAAAATCTGTCCTCTTGCCATGAGTCCTTGCTATCTTCTCACCCACATACTAAAGCTCTCTATATTGGGGGGCTTCAGTGTACACCAAAGTGAGTGGCTTCAATCTTTTCACACTGATGTGGGAGGAAGTGAGGTGCTTGCTCTCGCTATTACTCACAATCTGGAGCAGTTTGTCACACTACTTGTGTTCCTGATCGACACGAACATACAGCCAGCACTCTTGACCTATTTCTTATTTGAAATCCTTTCAAACTACTCATATTCTGTGCTTTCTCCTCTTGGTAAATCTGACCACTCTATGACCTCAACCTATTCCATTTCCCCCCCCCCCTCCATCAATACCTTCTACTCACTACAGCCTTTAGCACTTTGACCGTACCCAACATGAGGATTTGAGTCATTTCTTCTTTGACTTCCTGTGGGATGACTACTGCTTTCAGTACCGCAACCCTGATCAAGTAACCCTAAAAGTTGCCAAGATCATTACCTCGGGAATGGAGGCATTCATCCCCTCCTCTGTGAAAACGTTTTCTCTCCCTAATACTTGGTTTGACCCTGCCTGCTCCATGGTTATTCAGGCCAGGGATCAGACTCACCAGTTGTGCAAAGCCTCTCCTGATTTAACTCACTCTGCTTTTATTACAGCTAGAAATCGCTGTATTGCTCAGATTCGAAGGTGTAAAGCTTCCTTTATAGGAAGTGAAGTTGATGGCCTTAACTCCTCTCCTACTGATAAATGTTTCTGGTTTATAACCAAAAGCCTCTCCAAAAACTTCTGTAACTCAAGCTTTCCCACCCGCATTAGTTTTGATGGTTCTATAGCTTGCTCTCCCACTGACAAAGCCACTCTCTTTGACTCTCATTTTTCTGCCAACTCTTCTGTAAACAATTATATTGCACTGGCCCTCATTCTTTATCCCTCTCTAACCCTATGCCCTCCCTTATCCTTCTTCAAGAAAAGTTTATAAGGTTCTCTGCTCGCTAAAGACAAACAAAGCATCCAGTCCCAATGGTAACCCTGCAAGGTTCCTTAATGTGTCTCATAATCAGTCTTGTATCACTCTTCTACTCCCAACTCCGATTTGCAGAAGCTATCTGAGCGGAGCAATTAAAATTTAATCAAATTCAATGTCTCTAGGACACAGTTTCTGGCTATCTCTTTATATACTTCTCATCCTGATAGCCCTATTGTCTTCGAAACTAACGAAACTCATCATCTTAATTTTATTAATATATTAGGATTCCAGATAGTCTCTAACTTGTCTTGGAGTAATCACAAAATCCAAATTTCTAAATCTGCATCTGAAAAAATTAGAGCTTCCATTTCGTTTTCATCACTATTTTTCCTCTTTACAGTTACTTAAAATCTATTAAGGTCTTATCCATCCCTGCTTAGAATACTGAACGCACATCTGGGGTGCTTTTGCATACACTTATCTCCTTGACAGGGTTGCATCTAAGGCAGTCAGAATTATTAATGACCCTTCTCTTACTTTTATTCTGCATACTCTTTCTCTTATATGTAAGGTAGCATCCCTATCTCTATTTTATTGCTATTACTTCCATTGTTGCTATGATGAGGTGGTTAGTTGCATCCCTCAATAAATGCCGAAACCATGTAACGCTCTCCAAGCGGCCTCGTCTCAGTGGAGATTTGTATCTCGCGGATTGGCCAGTGCAGATTCTGCGTCTTCCCATCTACCACCAGACTCTGGAACTCTCTTCCTCCTTCTGTCTTTAGTAATTCTTATAACTTATCATCCTTCAAAAATCGACCTATCATCATCCCAGAGCCTAAACCTGTCAAATCTCTAGGTCCTCAGTACTTCAACAATTCTTTCAGCCTATCCTTTTAATATTGAGCATCATTACCTCATCTCTGCCTTGTCCTTAACCTTTCACTTTTCTTCGTCTTAATGTTTTCTTCATGCCTGGGCCTTTATTGATGAGGGCAATTTTCTTGCCTGTCCTGGCGTCATACTCAAAAATAAATAGAAGAAGAAGAAGAGAAGAAGAAAGAAGAAGAAGAAGAAGAAGAAGAAGAAGAAGAAGAAGAAGAAGAAAGAAGAAGAAGAAGAAGAAGAAGAAGAAGAAGAAGAAGAAGAACTATAAGCTATACATGGAATCCCCCCCAAAAACGGGAGAAAAAGAAATGAGAGAGAGAGAGAGAGAGAGAGAGAGAGAGAGAGAGAGAGAGAGAGAGAGAGAGAGAGAGAGAGAGAGAGAGAGAGAGAGAGAGAGAGAGAGAGAGAGAGAGAGAAAAAAAATTATTTTGTGTGTGAGATTGAGTGTGTGTGTATGTGTGTTGAATTGTTTGATGGAGGGCGTGGTAAATGTAGTCTGACAGCCTGAGGGGTGGGGATGTGCTAATGACTGAGGGAAAAGACCCCTCTGCAGCTACTTTTACTACTACACCAGCCACCGGGGAAACAGAGGGACGAAAGAAACACACAAAAGCAGAGAGAGAGAGAGAGAGAGAGAGAGAGAGAGAGAGAGAGAGAGAGAGAGAGAGAGAGAGAGAGATTGCAAGGCTTTGTATATATACGAGAATATATATATATATATATATATATATATATATATATATATATATATATATATATATATATATATATATATATATATATATATATATATATATATATATATATATATAAATATATATATATATATATATATATATATATATATATATATATATATATATATATTATATATATATATGATTTTGTGTGTGTGTGTATATATATATACATATATATATATATATATATATATATATATATATATATATATATATATATATATATATATATATATATATATATATATATATATATATATATATATATATATATATATATATATATATATATATATATATACTAACATACATATCTATGTGCATATGTATATGCGAATATATATATATATATATATATATATATATATATATATATATATATATATATATATATATATTTATATATATATATATATATATATATATATATTATATATATATATATATATATATATATATATATATATATATGTATACACACAAAGTCATATATATATATATATATATATATATATATATATATATATATATATATATATATATATATATATATATATATATATATATATATATATATATATATATATATATATATATATACAAATATATATAAATATAAGTTTACATATATATATATATATATATATATATATATATATATATATATATATATATATATATATATATATATATATATATGAACATATGTATGTATATATATATATATATATATATATATATATATATATATATATATATATATATATATATATATATATATATATATATATCTATATATATATATATATATATATATATATATATATATATATACAAATACTTATATAAAATATATATATATATATATAATATATATATATATATATATATATATATATATATATATATATATATATATATATATATATATATATACATATATATATATATATATATATATATATATATATATATATATATATATATATATATATATATATATATATATTATATATATATATATTT
>JAXCGZ010020807.1:107500-120000 GCA_037179515.1 Halocaridina rubra | reverse complement strand
CAGCATGGGTAAAATGCTTACAGGTGACTGTGATAGAGTTGCTGCCCGTATAAGACTTGGTTATAGAAATATATGGGAGGTGAATTGCGAGAAAACTGGTAGAAAGCACCCAGAACACTCAAAATGCCATTTATGTGAGTGTGAAGGGGGCAACAATTTAGTACACTACATTGCAGAGTGCACAAAGCTTAAGGACTTCAGACCTCTTGGTCTGAGCTACTTTGAACTTTGTGTGCACTTTTGCAACCCAGAGAACTTATATCCTGTACTTAGTGTATACCCAACGTTGAAAATGAAATTCTTTTACCCTCTTCTCCGTCTACATCTTTTCCCACATTTATGTGGGGTCGATGTTTCTGGTCAGTTTTCTCCATTTATTTCTGTCCCATACCTCATCACCCAACAAACCTTTAGACCTCAGATCATCATTGATGCAATCCATCCACCTACGCTTTGGTCTCCCTCTCCTTCTACCCTGTATATCCATTTCCATCACCCTCCTCCCAACATACTGTTCATCCCTTCTAACGACATGACCATACCATCTTAGTCTACTTTCTTGTATATTATCTGATATTTCTATAACTTTGAAAAAAAAAAAAAAAAAAAAAAAAGAGGGGTGGAGGGAATACCTTCTCTCTCTCTCTCTCTCTCTCTCTCTCTCTCTCTCTCTCTCTCTCTCTCTCTCTCTCTCTCTCTCTCTCTCTCTCTCTCTCTCTCATATGCCTTTTTATATACATAAGCCACTTTTCCCCTTATAAGGTGAGTGGCTGAGTAAAGGAATAATGCTCTGACTTTCTGGGAAGAGAAAGTACAGAGAAGGGTTCTTTCATTCCCTTCGCTCCGCCCCACTTAGTCTACTCTTACGACACGCAGGGGAACATGGAGGAAGTATTCTAACCCCCTCCCTCAAGAGCTCATATGTATGTATATGTGTGTACATGTGTACATGTATGTGTATATGTATATGTATGTGTATATGTATTTATATGTATATATGTATGTATATGTGTATATGTATATGTATGTGCATGTCTATATGTATCAATAATTACTACTTTTGATTCATAACTCTATCTATATACAAAAGCTGTAGTCATGATGATGGTAATAATAATAATAATAATAATAATAATAATAATAATAATAATAATAATGATAATAATAATAATAATAATAATAATAATAATAATAATAATAATAATAATAATAATAATAATAATAATAATAATAATAATAGTAATAATAATAATGATAATAATAATAATAATGATAATAATAATAATAATGATGATAATAATAATCATGATGGTGGTAGCAATGGTTGTGATGATAGTGATAATGGATTAATTGACGTAATTCTCTCTCACGTACATAATTTGAAGGGTGGAGAAGGGGAAAGGCTTTCAGTCTTTCTCTTTCTTTTCCTTCCAAATTTATCTTCCATTATATGGCACTGTGTTTATGTGTATGTATGTATGTATGTTCAGGTTTATATGTGTACGTATATGCAATTAAGTACATGAACTTTCCTCTGCTGTGTTACTCTCAGATGACAATGATGTGTATGAGTATGCATGGATGTGTCTTTATCTGTAGTAAGGACGAATAACTCCTTTTGCTGAAATGAATACCACAAACTCTCTCTCTCTCTCTCTCTCTCTCTCTCTCTCTCTCTCTCTCTCTCTCTCTCTCTCTCTCTCTCTCTCTCTCTCTCTCTCTCTCTCTCTCTCCTTGATATGTATGGCTATGAAGCCCCAGTGGTGTTTCTATTGCTCATCTAATTAATGCATGCATATATATATATATATATATATATATATATATATATATATATATATATATATATATATATGTGTGTGTGTGTGTGTGTGTGTGTAAGTATGTGTGTGTATATATATATGTATGTACCTACTTATTATTCTAACCTGAAAATTGTTATTCTATATCTGCTTCAAATTGTCTGCAGTAGTACTGTTGAAAAGTGAAATGCAACTTAAATGATAGCACTCAACAAGGGCTATTGAAATATTGTCACAATGATTACTCTTCAAGTACTCTTCAATTATTACACTATATTTTATTATTAATTACTTGCTATGATATTTAAAATTAATTGCAAATTCTATTAGTATGTTATTTATACATAACCACATAGATTGTAATGTTATCAACTGCAATATGACTGGGAGTGCCCATGTGCACATGTCCCCATGTACAGTTATCTGAATAAATAAAAAAAAAATTACTGGCTTTTGCTTTTAGAGTAACAAATTAGAGGATTATTTTTTTTCCTATTCAGAAAACGTTCTAATAAATATTTACTTTCACGTCCTCAGCAAGTTGATAATTGGCAAATTATCTAAAACTACAACACTTTCTTCTATTTGGGGTTAAATAACCTTACCAAATCTTGGCTAGCATGATATATGTATATGAGGAATACTGATACGATGGAAAAACATATTTTTTGTGCTATTCTCGGAGAATTAAAAGAGTCCAAGTATTATTCAATAAGTTTGGATTCCACTCCAGGTATCTACACTGCTTAGCTGATATTTGCTATCTTGTACATTCAAGGATTTGAGTCTGCGCAACAATTCATTGAGTTCATTCTCATCTCTTCTCATGGACCAAAGGATCTAGCTGACACATTTGTGGATTTGCTTGCTGAGAGTAAAATTTTACATTCAAGCATCCATGGTCTGTAGTGTGATAATACCTGGCCGATTTTTTTCAAGTTCTTACACTCTATGCACCGTGGCTGGTAATAAAGTTACAGTTAAAAAAAAAAAAAAGTCACAGGTAAAAATTCACAGGTTAGGTCAGGCTCTTTCTTGTGAATTATTTCCTTAATTTTTTCCTGTTCCTTATATTTTACCTGTGATTTTTTTTACCTGGATTCTTACTCACACCGCATTGCTTGTGTTTCGGAGATTGCTTCAAAAAATACTCTTATGGGAGTTGAGGAACGGAGCTCCATGTGGAGAGAAACACCCTATGGTCTACTTGTGATTGTTTGTAGGGGCATTATTATCTATACCTCTGAATCTGTATGCTACCACGGTTGAGTTCCCAAGCAATTTGCTGTTTGATGAGTGCAATTAGATATCAAACTACGAAATAGTGACAAACTTCTGATCGTATGCAGCTATCACTCTTCAAATAGCGATATTACAAATGACTCAAATATTATTCTGCCTTAGAGAGATATCCTCACAGGCGAACGTCAGCATCAGGTACGAACCAAATTGCTTTTCATTTTCCGGAATGTATAAGAGACTGTTATCTATACCAGCAAGTCAGAGAGGCAACTTACCACATACCCAATCAATATGCCATTGTTTTGCATCTAGTTTTCACCAATGCAGAGAGGATACTTTGTGACATCTGTTTAATTGCACTTATCGGTAACAGTCATCACTAAGGTATATTAATCAGTATTCAAAGTTACTCTGATGACCTAGCACCTCCACATATCAGACAGTTATTTCACTTGAGTGACTACTTTGAGCCAGAGAAATATTTAAATGGATTTGACAGAGACAGTGACTTTAGTAGCAAAACTTACAATGATAGATATGTAGACTGTTTCTTAAACTTTCGAATAGTATCAAAGATTATATTCCAAGCAAGAGACCCAACAAAAGGAGCAGGTTTAACCCTTGGGTAACTAAAATACTTTGGAGAAGGTTAAGAAGAAAAAATTGTCTTTCAAGACATACTGTTCATCTAGAACTGAGAGAGACTTTGCCATATATGCTAGTACAAGGAACCAGGTTAAGTGGTATTTGAAAAGACTAAGAGAAACGTCACAATGGTTTCAATTGAGTCCAAAGCCAACCTAAAGGCGTTTTTTAAGTATGTCAACCAGAAAATTCAGCTTAAACCATTCATCCCAGGTCTTGATAAAGGCAACGATAGGCTAGTCACATCAGCCTTTGAAAAGGCAGATATTTTGAATAGCTATTTCTCTAGAGTATTCACCAGAGAGAATACGTCTAGTATTCCCACTTTCGATCCCTGGAATGTGAAAGAGACTCTACAAGACCTGCGAAATCACCCAGCCCTAAAGAACTATACCCCTATGTGCTTCTTGAGCTCTGTCATGATAGTTCCACTCCTTTTCCCTCATTCTGCAATGACTGACTGAGTCTTTAATACCACAAGACTTAAAAGATATGCATATACCCCCAATATTTCAAAATGGAAACATTTCAGACAAATTAATTTACAGGCCAGTCATCCTCACTAGTGTCATATGCAAGATCATGGAGAACATGATCAAGAAACCGCATTCTACAGCATAAGTTTCAGAATTGTCAACATGGGTTGATCCAAGGTTGCTTCTGTGCTACCCAGCATCTATAGTGCCGAAATATATGGACAGACCTACTTGACAACAATAAATCATTTGATACAATCTTCCTAGATTTTGCTAAGGCATTTATTAGTATACCACTTGGGCGCCTGACCAGAGAATTAGAGGGTTATGGTGTCACCGACACTTTATTCAATAAATCACTTGTTTTCATGAAAAGAGGAGACAGAAAGTAAACAGTAATGGAGAGAAATTGTCTTGCTTAGAAGTCATCTCTGGAATATCACTGGGTTGTGTTCTTAGCCCAATATTCCAGAAGTGGTACATGGATTCATTCAGTTATTTGCTGATGATACCAAATCTTCACCCAAGTGAACTTGCTGAGGGAACATTCTTCCTTTCAGAATGACCTCAAGAGTCTATTGAACTGGTATAAACAATGGCAAAGACACTTTAATCCTGTTATGCACTTCGTTCATAATAATAGAATGCAGGACTACCTCATCAACAGTACCATCTTACATGAGACTAATGAAGAAAAGGACCTGGGAGTCATATTAGACACCTCTCTTACCTTTGACTAGCACATTACCCAAATATTAAACTAACCCAAGAGTTCTTGGACTAAACCAAAAGTCATTTAACTTCTTGAACCATAATATACTTATGACCCTCAAAAAATCCTTGGTTCGTCCTCACCTTGAATATTGCCATACCATTTACATACCAATTACAAGAGCCAGGCCAAAGTGATAGTTGGTGTAGAGAGATGGGTGACCAAGTTAATCAACAGTCTTAGAGACTGGCCTTACTCAGAAAGACTCAGAGTGCTCAAACTGCCCTTATTGTACTACAGAAGAAGACAGCAGGATCTATAAAAGCAAACAAGTATATTCACAATCTGTGTTCCATTAGCCACATCCCTTAGAGATAGACTTTAACTCAAGTAGAACTATAATTCATGACTTTGAGGTGGTAAAACAGCTTTACAGGAAAAGCCTCAGACGATGCTCCATTGTAGATATCCACCCAGGGAGGTGAACCAGCCATGGTGGACCTGTAGGTGAGTTGATTGGGAATTGGAAAAATTCTGCAAAAAAATAAGAAACCTTCAAGTTGTTCTTAACGGGGTTAGTACTCTCCTTATTATGTTAGTTGGATGCCATGATATGAAGGGAAGAGTAAAGTTTGGATAAGAAAGTGGTGAAGAAGGAAGAGTTGATGGCACTGCGTGAATGCTTTGACCCCTGGGGGATCACCAAGAAGGCAGGATAAAAGGGGAAATATAAAAGACAATTTATGAATATAGAAATTGAAAAATAAATGGATGAACAAAATGTAGGAGAAAAAGACATGCTGGAGTGGTTGAGGGAAGTGTTCTCAACCTCTTTTGCTCTTTGCTATGTCAATGTGCTGTTGCTTGATTAACTGGGTGGTGGGTACTGGCTGATAATGTTCTGTAGGCTCTCCAGATGGTTCATTGCTGCTCCTATTATGGTTCTAACAGCTTGAGGGGCATTTGGGTCAAAGCAAGGTGTTACCAGGGCTCCAATCATTTGTCGTATTTTTGAGAATGCTTAACATTCAAGGATGTAGTCGAGGAGGGATTGCGGTGTAGCTTCCTGGCAGAAAGTGCACTCCTTGACGAGGTTTTTGATCAATTGCCAGGTGCACTTGCATCCGAGTCTCAGTTGATAGATGTTGACTGCTGTTCTCTTGTGGAGGTTCTTGGGTAGGGTGATGTACAGGGGGTTGGCTGCGGTTTTGTACCTCGACTTTGAACCAGATCCAGTGTCTATGCACAGATTGTGTCTTGCTAGCTGCAGAATGGAGAATTATCTGGTGGCCTTGGCCTTTATCTGGAGGGTTCCAAGGTGCAGGGGTACTTGAATCCCTGCCCTGAGAGAGGCTAGTTTGACTGCTTGGTCGGCTTCTTCCTTTCCCTTGATGCCTACATGACTGGGTATCCAAGCAAGGGTGACCTGTCGATGTATACCTCCAGGCAAAGTCCAAGTGGTCGTTACTAATGACAAAGCTCCTGTTTGGTCTTCGCTGCCAGATAGGAAGCGCCTTAATATTTATGGCATTTATTTTAAGTTCAAGGGAGATGGAGCCTTGGTATATCTTGTTGAGGCAAAGCTGGGTCTTGTTAAAAAATCTTTCACCTCTTGTGATAAAGGCAAAGTCATTTGCGTAGTTGAAGATCTCGGCCCCGGGAGGCAATTTAATGTCCATGATCTTTTCCATAAGACAGTTGAAGAGGAAGGGATCGAGAAACCTGCCTTGGGGGGTCCCATTTTCGTATGGTATGTAGGTGAAAAAGCTCAAACAAGGCTGTTTTCTCCTGGAGAGTTACAGAAGACCAGAATCAACCTCCTGATATCGTCAATGCAGCATCACTAAACAGTTTCAAGTATAGGCTTGATATAAGTTTATGGCAGATCAGGAATTTTCTCTTGATAATGCATATCAGTGCCACCACCCTTAACTATATGGACATCAACAGTAGTGGCAAATTATATATATTAGTAGAGAATCACAAGGAACGGTAACAGGACGTCTTCTTACCTGTTGAAGAGGATATGTATAAGTATAAATATGTCTGAACACTATACTAAGTGACAAGCACGGGGTCAAACCTGAATGAGTTTGCCTTCTGTGTCCCCTGTCTTGGAATCAGTTTGAACTTGATGGGAGTAAAAGCAACAGAGTGTAGTCCAAAGACCTTAAGAGTCTTTGACTTTGTTCAACATACATTGCCTTTTTTGTGCTTCTACATGTTGATGGCACATTTTGGCGTCATATTTAGGAAAAGATTTAGTGATCAAGGGTCTGTCTGTGCAAGATGGTGATCAACTGTGCACAAGAAAGTTACTTTTCAAGACTAAAAATTAAAAGAAATCAGTTTTAAATCACAATAGGACATCAGTTTTTTAATTGGCTTTGAATGATGTGTATCAAAATCGACATCCTGAAAGAACATTGATGCAAACCTAATTATAAAGTGATCCTCATTTAAAATGATTGTATTGTTTGCATTTAGCATTTGTTTTATAATAAATATCTTTCACTTTGTCGATGCTTTGCATTTTTTATGCAGTGAGTGGTTGTGAAGGTAGAGACCCAAATCTATTGCTTTGCCCGGGGCCTGTAATGCTGTTAAGAAACAGCATTACAGTTTTAACCCACCCAATGATGAGGATTCTTTTGAAGATGATTCTTAAATTTCATGTAAGGATATTTCTTGCATCAACATGTACCAGAATCAGCAAGAACCGAAAAGAGGATATGAACCGTCACTGCTCGATCTAGTTTAGATATTGGTAGAATTGAATATGAACCACAGATTGAAGAAAAAATGAGTCCAGTTTGTGTTGTCTTGATGGAGTATAGCATCGAGGATATTCTGCTTGGGATTAGGGGAGAATAAGAAGGAAATGATGAAGAATATGCAAGAGAAGATCACAAATAATTTAGCAATCGTTTACAGGTATTGACAAAGGAATCATTTCTAACAATAAATCAGTAGAGAATATGTACAAAATATCTTGAGAGGAATAATATTAACTGTTACTCACAGTCTACCAAAATAGGAATTATTAATGCCAAAGAGAAGCGGTTAGATAAAGAATGTTAGAAGGTAAAGGAGTGGAATAAGCAAAAGTGGAGAAAAGTGTACATGCCATGCAGCATAATCAGCATACAAGAAATGTGTCCCCAAGTAAAAAAGTGGGGGAGAAAGGGCGTATGAAAGAGATATTGATTTGAGAAATATCCTGCATTTTCCACAGTTATGTCGGAGGGAAATTAGAAATCAAGTTTTAAGTATTAAGTGGGCAGACAGAAGCATTACTAAGACATTAAGGGATCTGTAGAGAAAAAAGCAAGAAGTTTCAGTCTGTATTTACAGTAGAGAATGATCCATTTCCTCATATTTCAAAAATATGAGAACCTGAACTACCATAGGAGAGCATCATCATTTCAACTGCAGAATTATGTAAGGCAATGATGGAATCAGATGTTTATAAAGCTAAAGGGCCTGACAATATATCCTCTAATGTACTTAATAAATATTCAGCACCATTTTCTGCAGCACTATGCATCCTATTTGAATAGTTATTGGAAGCCTGGAAATTTCCAAGTAGTTAGATACTAGTGAGCGTGGTGCCTGTCTTAAAAATGCAAAGAACTGACTCAGTTCTAAATTATAGGACTGTTTCACTGACTTACATAGTTTGGAAAATTGTGGAGAAACTACAGAAAGAACACATTTTTCTTTACCTGGAATCCTGCAACTTTTAATTCATGAGGCAAGGTGGCTCAGAGAAGGCTGATCTCCTTTAACAAACTTACTAGAATTTTATGATGAAGTAAGCATATCTTTCAAGTAGAAATGGCTGGGCAGATAGCGTATTCTTAAATTTTTAGAAGTCATTTGATACAGTCCCATATAGCCGAATCATTAATTCTGCAAGCATTGGTAAGAATAGGTGGAAATATCTGGGAGTCAATACAATTTTAATTAGAAGGAAGGGAGCAAATGTTCTGAGTAAGATGCAGTGTCTGACTGGTGAGAGGTTTGCAATTAGGTTCCACTGGGATCAGTTTTAGAGGCACGTCTGTTACTTACGTATGTAAATGATCTGTCAGTTTGTAAATACATCCTGTACATATCCTTGTGGATTATGAAAATAATGCATAGAGAGTAAAAGACGAAAATGGTAGTGGAGGACCTCAGGGAAACCTAAATTTGTCAGAATATGTAGTATGACAAGTGGCCAGTGAGATCAAATACTTCCAAATGTAAAGTACAGAGCATGGGTAAGAGTGTAAATAGACCCATATTTGGGTGTTCAATACCAGAAGAAATTGAAAAACCTGTGAATGACAGAGATCTATGAGTAAGTGTATTGTCAGATTTGTCTCTGGCAATGCATATAAATGGCAGAGTCAAGGTAGCGAATGCTTTCTTAGCAAACATAAGGATAACCCTCAGTCATAAGGGCAAGGAATTATTCAGAAATATTTACTTGATATATGAATCCACATTCTAAAAAAAAAGACGAAACATATTGGAGAAAGTTCAAAGACATGCTATGAAGTAGGTGACAGAGTACATAATTCGAGTTATAAGGAAGGAGTTTGAATTCCCATTATTCGATGCTAGAAAGAAGAGGGATATAGTAACTTTCTTATATTCATTTATGGTTTTAAGAGAATTAAATTTTGTCTTTATGAGTGGGTCACCAGGATGCGCAAAGAAACCCTTCCCTCATCGTGCCCATGCACCAAGACACCTTTTGATATGAAGTAGCATTTTAAGAACAAGGCAAAAATAAGTGAAAAATAAAAAAAGACAGGTGGAAAGAACAGTCAAAGTAATGAAGACCTACATATTTAGCATACATTGGCCCTGGAATCATGATATATGTATTTCTTGAAACAAGAAAGGTCATAAGAGTTAGAGATTACAGAAGTAGTGACGTGAAATACATGGCTTCATCAGCAGGGAGGAGATGCAGCTCGGCAACTCCTCAGGATAATGATGAGAGTAGTACCATTGAAAAAGAGAGAAAAATTATGGCTTCTGGTGACGAGAAAGAGAATCGAGATTAGAGTTAAGAGCATAACTGTTGATGAGTCTGATGACCTTAAATTTGACTGTATCAACGAGCTAAGTGAAGAATCATTCCTGTTACTAGATGCAGTATTCTGAGCAGGGACAGACATGATCTTTATAGATTTTTAGTAACTAAGACTAAGAAAGTAATGACGATAACAAAACAGAACTTCCAAATTCATAGGTGCAGCTTTAGCAATTTGAATTAATGTGATTCCCCCAACACAAGATAGAAGCTATGTGTACTCTTAATATGTTAATAGAACTGAGGTCGTAAATTATGTTGCTTTCGAAAACAATAGAGCCATCAGGAGGAGAAGAGGATAAATAACTAGCCTTGAAGCGAAGTCTTTGAAGCATTAGAGATTACTAGAATTTGGATGCCATACTCAGATATTCTCTGTAATTTGGAGTTGAGAATCGAAGACAGAGTGATACGAGACTCACTTCAAGCAGGAGAGCAAGGTGTTTAGGTGAAAGCAGAGGAAACATGAAGGATAGAATTGTCTGCAATAGTCTAGAGAAGAGAGGAGGATGGGGACTGGAGAACATATTAGGTGAAAGAACAGAACCCGGTGGAACAATACTGGTAACTTGGAAAGAGCCAGATGTTGTGCCGTCTACAACCACAGATATGAAATGGACTGAAAAAAAAAACAGGAATTCAGAAAACAGAGACAGGGGTAAAGCCACAGACAGGAGGTTTTGCTAATGGATATGGGTGGGAGGAAACCCCAAGCAATAAAGATGATAATGTGAAGCTTTGGAATAAAACTCCTTCTTTAAAACTTTTTTAGTGTAATTATATCTGATAAATAGATTTTGTTAAGTAAGAAAATAATTAATGTTCTATGCATTTGCTGTTTTAAGGACAGATATGATAAATGTTAGGAAGTAAAAGTTGAGACCGGCCAGGAAATTTGGAAGTACAAGCATTAGGCTCTTTCCATGAGAACAATTAGGTAAATATTATTGGATCAATATCATATTACAATTGGCAATAGATGCATGCCTAGGAATTAAACAAAACTAGCATCTCATATTTTCCATAAGTTTTCAGAAAATGCAAGAACTTTACATGATATCACCTATTGCACAACGCACTCAATATATTCCCATATATATTGACAGGATATTCTATTGTACCATCCCCTTTATTATCAGTTCACACTCAGAATCGAAATCTTTTTTATTCTTATCTTTATAAACATAAATATATCCTTCACGCTGCATCCTGACCATGTCTTTATAAACATGATCTAATCTCTGTTATAACTCCCCAGAGTGCTCAGCTCAGCCCACATCAACTGTATGTTAATCTACCCTCTTGACCAATAAATTAAGTCTTTGATAAATCTCCTTCCACTCTTCATGATGTAGCCATTGCCGTTTCACTCCATCTTGTCTCCTCCTCTCACACTGGTAACCCTTTGGAGTAACACATCGATGTTTCGCCATTCCTTTCTGCGCTGCCAGCTCACCCTCCAAGGCCCACTGGAGTGACTCTTCTATGCTTCCCCTCGTTTCTCCACACCAGCTCACCCTCCAAGAGAATGCCCTACAAACAGGCCTCCCTGCATTTCAGGTTGGCTCCTGCGTCTCCCAACATCAATTAGTGCTTCTCTTCCGGAGATGCCAGAGAGATGGAAACGGACTCATCATTGCTTTGCCTTTCCTCTCCACGCCACCTTGCATGGTCTCTCCGCACCACCTACTTTGCTGCCAGCTTGCCTTCCAAAAGAACACCCAACGAGCCTGTGAGGGGCAACCTGCCCTTCAGGTGTTCCTCCACTTTCCAATGCCAGTTAGAGTCGACCTTCTGAACACCAACGAGTTGGAGACAGACCCAGTTGTCTTCAAGGCCAAACCCCTACTAGGCACGTGAACGGCCTCCTGCTTGACCCGATGGCCAGCCAGGGAATGTGCTGCTGCTGACTAAAAGGCCCTGGCAGTGTTTCTCTGGTTGTTAGGGTGACTCCAGCACCTTACAACACCCGTTAAAGCTGCCTATCTGTATACCAACAAGATGGAGACAGACCACTCATCTCCAAGCCAAACACCCTACTACATGCATAGACGGCCTCCTGCCAAGCTCGACCCAACAAAGGTCTTTGTTTTTGGAGACGCCTGTTCTGATGCCGTCATCTCCAAGGTTGAATTCCTACAGCATGCAAAGATGGTCTCATGCCAATTCTGGCAGGTTTTCATTCAACAAAAACAGTAACACCGGATTCTACATCAAGAACAAGATCTCCAGGGTACAATTCCCATCAGAAGTAGAAAATGACCCACTCACTCTCTGCAGATGCAATCAACTCAGCTTTGTATGCAGACTTCCTCAGAAACTCCCACCTCTTCATGAACATCGCCAACAATGCTAGGTTAACACTGAAATAATTCACCACCAAGCACAGACCCTCGGGTCCATGCAAACCAGCTTATCAACTGAAATGAGAGGTAAATTAGGCGAATATCTACCCATTCTCCAAATCTTCACCCAAAGACCCATCATCCAAACCCACATGAAGCACCCACTAATTCTATATTTTGTATCTTGCA
>JAXCGZ010020807.1:45000-97500 GCA_037179515.1 Halocaridina rubra | reverse complement strand
GTATTTTATGCATAATCAACAAATACAAAATAATATATAATGTAACTTTCAACTTTTATGTAACTGACTACCGGCGAATTTTGGTGACTTTGCCCTCCATCGTATGCGAGTAATGGTGGATATTTACTTATTAATTCGATCTTCATATTTAATACGTCATTTATCAGCTCTTTATTTTATCTGAGTCTCACAACACATAAGCCAAGCAAAAAAGGGCAAAGTGACAATGTGTATTTTAACCGTAAAATGGAAAGAATAAGGTCTGGGTCACTCGCGAACCTCAGCGGATGCGTTCTGCACAAATTACAGCATCATGGCCTTCCCTTACACAGCACTTTTTGTAGATCTCATAAAAAGCTCTCTTCCAATAGTCGAAGAGCTGAATGGTCCGAGTCTTATACAGTACGAGACTTGTGACGGGACAGTGAACACTACTACTAAGACGAAGGTAATTAATTAGAATGTACTACTCTCATATATATATATATATATATATATATATATATATATATATATATATATATATATATATATATATATATATATATATATATATATATATATATATATATATATATATATATATATATATATATATATATATATATATATATATATATATATATATATTATGATCATATATTATATATATATATATATATATATATATATATATATATATATATATATATATATATATATATATATATATATATATATATATATATATATATATATATATATATACAACGGAAATGTTCAGAAATATTTATGTAACCTATGTGAGGCCAAAACTCGAATATGCAGCCCCCTTTTGGAATCTGCACTTGAAAAAGCACATAGCTAAGCTTGAAAAAGTTCAAAGACATGCCACGAAACTGGTGCCAGAAATACGCAATCTCAGTTATGAGAGACTGAGGGAATTAGACTTACCATCACTCGAAGCTAGAAGAGTGAGGGGGGATATGGTGACAATCTTTAAATTCCTTCATGGTTATGATAGAGTGGATGAGGATCGATATTTTGATATGGCTGGCTCTAGAACTAGAGGTCATAGTTTGAAGCTTCGTAAGAAAACTTCTTTGCAGGATGTAAGGAAATACTTTTTCAGTGTAAGAGTAGTTGATAATTGGAATTGGCTAAGCGAGGAGGTAGTTAATGCTATCTCAATCCATAGGTTTAAGGACAGGTATGATAAGTATCACTAAGTATAAAATGGAACCGATCAGGAGACGGGAAGATACGAGCTTTGGGCTATTTCCCGTAAACACAATTAGGTAATCACAATTAGGTAATCACATACATATGAACAGAGGTAAACTACGAATGAAATATGATACGGTGGAGTGCTGAAGTCTTCCGACTGTATTTTAGCCCATCTCCAGCTGCTCTGAAGATGGTCTAAACTACAGTCAGAAAGATATCAGTATTATCTTATTTCATTTTTCATTCTTAGCTTACTTATGTTCATCTGTATGTCACGTATTCATATTTTCGTGATATATATATATATATATATATATATATATATATATATATATATATATATATATATATATATATATATATATATATATATATATATATATATATATATATATATATATATATATATATATATATATATATATATATATGTGTATATATATATATATATATATATATATATATATATATATATATATATATATATATATATATATATATATATATGAATCATATTTTACCCATGACATGAACTCGAACCTAAGACACATCATTACTGTGCCAAAGTTTGCTTCTTCTTTAGACCTTTTGTGGTGTAGTTGAAAACGCTTGGCACAGTAACTATGTGTCATAGGTTCGAGTCCAGGTCAGGGGTAAAATATGATTCATGTTCTCATATATGCAAATGTGTTTATTTGATTATAATTAATGCCTATTTAGCTGGGCTTTGAATTAAATGCGAAGAACGACTGGTCTAAAGAAGAAGCAAACCTTACAGCTAACTGCTACCAGGAATAAAGGCATTCTTTCTGAATGCCTTTTTGTTTATATTACAGCTTCTAACCTTAATCATGGCTTCGTTTTTCCAATTACTTCAAATCCCAGCTATATAGGCATTAATTATAATCAAATAACACATTAACATCTCGTTTCGTGGTTGCAATGCATATCCCATAAATTATTAAGAAAACCTTGTGACGACCTATATGGTTTCCGTCATAAATATGAATTTCGAGTAGGAACACTTTGTTGAGTGTATCAGAAGAATATGTTGTCACGCAGCATTAGACTGAGAAAAACAAGTTGCTCTATTCCCGTCTGTGCCCTGTCTTGTTATTGTGCTTATTTGCTCTTTATTTTTTTTATGTATAATTTTTGACCAGTATTCTGTCTCCCAAGTGCAAAGCAGATTATTCTGATGGTAGTGCTTCAACGAAAAGAAAGCCACCCCCATGAAAATTATATTAGAGATAATGAAAAGCTCAAAAAAGGAGAAACTGCTACCAACATTAGCTGTTTACTAGGGATGAGGCGTTCAACATTGGTGATGGTTATCAAGGATGACGATCGCATCCTTGAACATGTGAAAGGTTTTGCTCCTATGAAGTCCACTGTGATTACTAAGCAGCATAGTGGCCTAATGATTGATACGAAAAGGTTATTAGTGCCTTGGCTTGGTGACCAGCAGCAACACCATATCCCATTGAGCCTTATGCTGATTCAGGAAAAGCTAAAAGATTGTGTAAGGCCATGAAATGGGAATAAGGGGAAGGGAGTGAAGTGAAGAGTTTGTTGCCTGTAGGCGTTGGTTTATGAAGTTTAAAGCTCTTGCTAATTTGCATAACCTTAAGGTACAAGGTGAAGCTGCCAGTAGTGATGAGGAAGCAACAAATGATTTTCCTAGTATGTTGGCTGAGCTAATTAGAGAGGACGGTTATTGTGCAGGCCAAGTTCAATGTGCATGAGTCCGGCTTGTTCTTGAAGCGTATGCCTGGTCGTAAATAATTGGCAAGGAAGAGAAGACAGCAATAGGCAACAGAGCCAGCAAGGAGAGACTTACTTTACTTTTGAAGGCTGATGTTGTTGGCGACTAAAAGCTGAAGTCATTGTTGGTGTACTTAGCAGAATATCCAAGAGCACTAGTGGGTATTTGGAAGGGTAAACTGCCTATCATTTGGAAGTCGAAAAAGAAAGCTTGGGTAACACTTCAGATTTTCGAGGAGTGGTTCAGCCACCATTTTGTGCCAGAAGTGGAGAGGTACTGTGCTTCCAAGGATCTGCCCTTTAAGATGTTGCTATTGCTGGACTATGCCCCTAGTAATTCTCCCCATTCAGATGACTTTCATCCTAATGTCAAAGTGGTTTACCCTCCAAACAATAGCACAGCCCTGTTACAGCCAATAGATCAGGGTGTCATTACCTCTTTCAAGACCTATTACCTCCAAAGGACAACCACTATGGCTCTCTGGGCAACTGAGAAGGACAAGGACTTGACATTCAAGGATCTCTGGCTATCTTACAATATTCTTCAAGCTGTCAAGAACAGTGCTGATTCCTGGGATGAAGTTAAGCACACAGATTTAATGGCGCATGGAAGAAACTGTGTCCCCAGTTTGTGAATAAGCTTCATCGCTTTGACGAGATAATTGAAGCTAAAACCAAGGACGTTGTTGCCCTGAATAAGCAGCTTAATTTGGAGGTGGAAGTTGATGATGTCACAGAGCTGCTGGAATATCATGGAGAGGAGTTATACTAGGGATGAACGCATTCTATCTGAATGCCACTATGTTCATATTACAATTTTCCCTAACCTCACTCTTGGTTTCGTTTTCGCATTTAATTCAATCCCAATCTTATTCGGGACCAACAATAACCAAATAAGCACCAGGTTCAAGTCCCAGTCGTCGTAAATGACCATCCTAACCCTTGGTTGAAAAGGGAGTCCGTGACGTAAAACACGATATATATATATATATATATATATATATATATATATATATATATATATATATATATATATATATATATATGTGTGTGTGTGTGTGTGTGTGTGTGTGTGTGTGTGTGTGTGTGCTTACCTAATTGTGATTACCTAATTGTGTTTACGGGAAAGAGCCCAAAGCTTTTAGCTTCCCGTCTCCTGATTGGTTCCATTTTGCACTTAGTGATACTTATCATACCTGCCCTTAAACCTATGGATTGAGATAGCATTAACTATCTCCTCGCTTAGCGAATTCCAATTATCAACTACTCTTACACTGAAAAAGTATTTCCTTACATCCTGCAAAGAAGTTTTCTTACGAAGCTTCAAACTATGACCTCTAGTTCTAGAGCCAGCCATATCAAAATATCGATCCCTATCCACTCTATCATAACCATGAAGGAATTTAAAGACTGTCACCATACTCCCCCTCAATCTTCTAGCATTGAGTGATGGTAAGCCTAATTCCCTCAGCCTCTCATCATAACTGAGACTGCGCATTTCTGACACCAGTTTCGTGGCATGTCTTTGAACTTTTTCAAGCTTAGCTATGTGCTTTTTCAAGTGCGGATTCCAAAAGGGGGCTGCATATCCAAGATTTGGCCTCACATAAGTTACATAAATATTTCTGAACATTTCCTTGTCCATGTGCCTGAAGGTGTGTGTGTGTGTGTGATTACCTAATTGTGATTACCTGATTGTGTTTACGGGAAAGAGCCCAAAGCTCGTATCTTCCCGTCTCCTGATCGGTTCCATATTATACTTAGTGATACTTATCATACCTGTCCTTAAAACTATGGATTGAGATAGCATTAACTACCTCCTTGCTTAGTGAATTCCAATTATCAACTACTCTTACACTGAAAATGTATTTCCTTACATCCTGCAAAGAAGTTTTCTTACGAAGCTTCAAATTATGACCTCTAGTTCTAGAGCTAGCCATATCAAAATATCGATCCCTATCCACTCTATCATAACAATAAAGGAATTTAAAGACTGTTACCATATCCCCTCTCTGAGATTGCATATTTCTGGCACCAGTTTCGTGGCATGTCTTTGAACTTTTTCAAGCTTAGCTATGTGCTTTTTCAAGTGCAGATTCCAAAAGGGGGCTGCATATTCGAGTTTTGGCCTCACATAGGTTACATAAATATTTCTGAACATATTCTTGTCCATGTGCCTGAAGGCTACCCTTACATTTGATAAGAATGCATATGCTGCCCTAACTATACCATTTATATGTATTTCTGAAGATAAATCTGCCAGTATGTTTACTCCTAGATCGCTCTCATTTTCTGTCTCTTGAAGTTGTACTCCAGCCACCAGGTAGTCAAGCTTGGGCCTTCTTGCACTTGTACCCATTCTCATTACCTTGCATTTTGAAGTATTGAATTTCATTAGCCACTTTTCTGACCACTCATGCAGACTATTTAGATCTTCCTGAAGTTCTCTACCACTGTTCTCTTTTTTACTTTCTTCACAATCTTTGCATCATCTGCAAACATATTCATGAATGAATACACACTACAGACTCTGGTAGGTCATTTACATATACAAGGAACAAAAGTGGCCCTAAAACTGAACCCTGTGGAACTCCACTACTAACTTTTCTCTATTCAGACACTGAGTGTCTTACTCTAACCCTCTGTTCCCTTCCTTCTAAGTAAATTTTTATCCATTCCTAGACATATCCACCTATTCTAGCCATTGCTTGCAGCTTCTTAATAAGTCTCCCATGTGGAATAGTGTCAAGCGCTTTCTGGAAGTCTAGGAATATGTAATCTGCCCAGCCCTCTCTTTCCTGTAAGATTCGGCTTACCTCATCATAAAATTCTAATAAGTTTGTTACTGTTGATCTACCTTCTCTGAAGCCATGTTGCCTCACTGACAAAAAGTTGAAGGATTCCAAGTGGAGAGAGATATGTTTCCTTAGTAGTTTCTCCATAACTTTGCAAACTATGCTGGTCAAGGAAACTGGTCTATAGCTCATAGCCGTATCCCTCCTTCCCTTTTTGAAGATAGGTATCACATTTGCTTGTTTCCAGCATCTTGGAATCTCCCCTGACTCCAGTGACTTTTTAAATACGATACTTAGTGCCACTGATATTGAGTTTGCGCATTTTTTAAGTACATGAGGGGATATGTCATCAGGACCTGTAGCTTTATGAACATCTAACTCCATCAGCGCTTTGCATACCTCTGTGGCTGTAAGGATGATGTTCTCTAATACCGGCCCTTGAGCTTCTATCTCTGCAATCTGAGGGGGTGGGATATTTTCTACTGTAAATTTTGACTGAAACTCCTTGTTCAATTCTTTGCAGATCTCTTCATCCGTCTCAGTGATGCTTCCATCCGCTCTCTTTAGCCTTAAAACCTGTTCTTTTACCTTAAGTTTTCCTCTGATAAAGCTGTGGAAAAGCTTGGGATTTTCTTTAGCCTTCCTGATGACGTCCCTCTCATAGTCTCTCTCTGCCTCTCTTCTTTTACTTAGGTAGTCATTTCTTGCTCTTTTGTAGGTTTGCCAGGCATTTATGTTTTTTCTCCTCCTATACCTTTTCCAGCATTTGTCTCTCCACTCCTTAGCGAACCATATCTCTCTGGCATGAATTACACCTACTTTGGTGACAGGTATGCAGCAATCTACTATCTTCACATATTTATCACAAAACATGTCATGCATTTCTTGTACAGATTTGTTGTAAAATAAGGTTCTCCAGTCAATAACTGCAAAAAGCTCATTCATTTTGATGTAATCTCCTTTCGGATAGTTCCTCCTCATGTCCTCAGTGCCTCTACTCTCAGGCAGAATATCTTCAATAATATACTCCATCAACAACACACAGTGGTCACTCTTTCCAATTGGTGGTTCATACTCAATTTTTTCAATATCCAACACATTATCTGTGAATACTAGATCAAGTAGTGATGGCTCATCCCCACCCCTGGTCCTCGTTGGTTCCATTACATGTTGGTGTAGGAAATTCCCTTGTACGCACTCTAGGAATTTTGCCCCGAATGAGTCCTCGCCACTGCATGGGTCAAGATTTATCAAATCTATCTCTTTATGATTAAAATCTCCCATAATCAAAATCCTACGTTTTCTCTCCCGTGCCATGTTAACAACTGAGTTTATGACTTCAATAGTACCTATATGACTTTCCTCATAAACTTCTAGCCTATTCTGGTTCCTTGGTGGGTTATATACAACAGTTATTATAATGCTCTCTGACCCAGTATTTATGTGAGCAACCAGAAATTCCTTGAACTCATTTTCTATAGCCAAGAGTATTTCTTCAACTTGAATCCTTTCACTTATGAGCAGTGCTATCCCTCCACCAGTCCTCTCAGATCTTCAACCCTTAATATTCTGAAGCCCTTAGGAAAAACTGTGACACTGTTTATGTCCTCATTCAACTTTGTCTCTGTAATTGCTAATATATCTGCCTTACTGTTGTGAATCCTATCTTTTAATTCTACTGCCTTACCAGCTAATCCATCAGCATTTGTGTATAACAATCTTAATGAGGCCCCATCCCCTAATCTTCTGTCATTATCTTCTTTATCTCCCCTTTGTCTGGAAGAACTCTGAAATGAAAATTTTTCTTCTCTTCTTCATTTTTTTCCTCATTTAACCTTCTTCCCTCTTGCAACAAGTTTTTGATCTTTCCCATCTCTTCCTGTGTTCTGTATCGTCTAATGAAGACTTCTTTGAATTCTTGAAGATCTTGTAGACTTTTTTTTTTCTCAACAATATTTCCCTACATGTTTCCCCTCTCTCAAAGGTTACTTTTGTTGGTCTCGGCTTTCCTTCCCTCGAATATTTGCCTAGTTGGTGAATGTTTACAATATCCTCAGGACCACAAACTTCTCAGAAATCTCTGAATAGTCTGCACGAGTGCTCAGACAAATGGCTAACGAGACTCATTACGTCAAAATGTAAAGTATTGAGACTGTGAAACTAAAAGATTTCCTAAATGTAGGTATTCAGTAAAAGGAGAAGAACCTCAAGAATCTGTGAACAAAGAGACCTAGGAGTAAATATATTGCCAGATTTGTCTTATACATATAAATGGTATAGTAAAGGTAGCATGGACTTTCTTAGCAAATATAAAGGTGGCCTTCAGTTATATGGACGAAGAAATGTTCATAAATTTATGCGTGATTTATGTGAGACCAATGGTTGAATATGTAGCTCCTCTCTGGAATATGCACATGAAAGAAAGCATATGAATATATTTGGAAAAAATTGTAAGACTTGCTTCGATGATGGTATCATAGATACATAATCTCAGTTATGAGAAAAGACTGATGGAGTTAGACTTCCCATTATGTGAAACTACAAGGACGGTGGTGGATATGATAGACGGCTTTTAAATTCCTTCATTGCTTCGACAAAGTAGATAGGGACTGATCTTTTGATACAGATGACTCTGGAACTAGAGGTCATTACTTGGAGCTTCGTAAGAAAACTACTTTACAGGATGTAAGGAAATACTATTTATGTGACTTATGTCAGACCAAAACTTGAATATGCAGTTCCAATTTGGGATCCGATGAATAAAAAGAATGTCAATAAGAAAATAATCTTTGTTATGAGGAAGTCAAACTTACCATCACTTGTTTTGGAGCTTGAAAGAGTTTTTTAAATGACTTCAAGGTTTTGATAAAGTGGACAGGGAGCGATAACATGATATGATTGGCTATAGAACTAAAGGTCATGGTTTAATTTTCTCAAGAAAACTTCCTTGCAGGATGTAAAACTGTACTTTTCTATTGTAAGAATAATTACTCATTGGCATTCGCAAAGTAGGAAATATTATGGATGCATTTAACAATAATTGTTATATGCATCCATAATATTAAGGATGCATATAAAAGGTGTCAATGAGTAAGAATAGACATGAATTTGGAGATGGGGATTTGCTAGCATAGGGCTCTTTTCCGTGAACACAATTAAGCAAACAAAATATGCAAATATATGCATATTTTTATCAATATGCATGCATATATGCTTACATACATGCAATGTTAACAACTGAGTTTATAACTTCAATATCACCTGTATATGCTTTCTTAGCAAATGTAATGATAGCCTTCAGGCACGTGGACAAGAAAATGTTCAGAAATATTTATATAACCTATGTGAGGCCAAAGCTTGAATATGCAGCCCCCTTTTGGAATCAGCACTTAAAAAAGCACGTAGTTAAGCTGGAAAAAGTTCAAAGACATGCCACGAAACTGGTGCCAGAAATACGCAATCTCAGTTATGATGAGAGGCTGAGGGAATTAGACTTACCATCACTCGAAGCTAGAAGAATGAAGGGGAATTTGGTGACGGTTTTTAAATTCCTTCATGGTTATGACAGACTGGATAGAGATCGATATTTTGACATGGCTGGCACTAGAACTAGGGTTCATAGCTTTAAGCTTCGTAAGAAAACTTCTTTGCAGGATGTAAGGAAGTACTTTCTTTAGTGCCAGAGTAGTTGATAATTGGAATTCGCTAAGTGAGAAGGTAGTTAATACTAACAAAATCCATAGATTTAAGGACAAGTATGATAAGTATCACTGAGTGCAAAATATAACCAACCAGGAGACGGGAAGTTACGAGCTTGGGAATCTTTTCCGTAAGCACAATTAGGTAATTACAATTACATACATACACTATGTCACAATAATATTTATATAGTGAGCCGAGTGCAGAGTGATGTTAAACCGAGACTGATGTGATACTCCGAACACAGCTCTCGTGTTCATTCTTGAAATGCAATTAAGCTGTAAAAAAAAAAAAAAAAAAAAAAAAAAAAAAAAAAAAAAAAATACCATCTATAGAAACGAGCACACAAAAAAAAAACTCTATAAAAAATAGATTTATTATAGGCAAAGCATCGCTTCTAGTTCATTACTCCATAATGCCAGTATTAATCTCTCCGGGAAGGTTAATAATTTTCAACAGAATGGAATATGAGAAGTGAAGTGATTACAGAAAACAAATATATTACTTAGTCTTATTAATTGTAATATTTTGCCTTTTACCTAAGCTACAGCTTTAATTATTATTATTATTATTATTATTATTATTATTATTATTATTATTATTATTATTATTATTATTATTATTATTATTATTATTATTATTATTATTATTATTATTATTATTATTATTATCATTATCATTATTATTATTATTATTATTATTATTATTATTATTATTATTATTATTATTATTATTATTACTATTATTATTATTATTAAACAGAGGAGCATTTGTAAATAGACGAAACTATGAAACAAGAGTGTGCCATAACTAATAATGTAGCTCATTTTTACGTTTTCTATGAGTCTACACATTTGATTTTAACAGTGACTATAATTATTTAAGGTGTGTCTAAGCTGATATTCTGCAAACCAAGCTGATCATACGAGGGCCGTATATACCACATTAAAATGATTCATTTATGGTAATTCAATGGTGATTCATATTTACTCATTCAAATGGTTTCTTAAAATTTTCGCTTACCCGTATCTAAAATTACCTGAGTAGAAAATATAAATTATTATTATTATTATTATTATTATTATTATTATTATTATTATTATTATTATTATTATTATTATTATTATTATTATTATTATTATTATTATTATTATTATTATTATTATTACTATTATTATTACTATTATTATTATTATTATTATTATTATTATTATTATTATTATTATTATTATTATTATTATTATTATTATTATATATATATATATATATATATATATATATATATATATATATATATATATATATATATATATATATATATATATATATATATATATATATATATATATATATATATATATATATATAGTAAGGAAGCCCATCAGTGAAACAAAACTTATAAAACAATGCTATATTTCGGATCCTAACTTTTTATGATAATAGGACAGGCCTAATGCAAACGAATTATCCTCAATCAAAGAAGCCGCCAAGATCATTAAATCATTAACAAAGGAAAATGTTAATCCTTAAAATGATAATAAATCTGAAAGAAGATAACCCCCCTCCAAAAAAAAAAAAAATATATATATATATATATATATATATATATATATATATATATATATATATATATATATATATATATATATATATATATATATATATATATATATATATATATATATATATATATATATATATATATATATATATAAAATTTAAAAAAAAATTATTTATACATATAACAACAACTGTACACACATCCCCATATGCAAGAGCAGACATAATGATATCCATATATAATTACTAATACAATCAAAATACACAATAACGACTACAATCTGGTTGGGGGTTTATCTTGAGGGATAACTTCGTTGAGGCAGCGCTTCAGGAGGGCTTTATCAATTATGTCAGGGGTCCATTGCCCCCTAGATTGATTGAAATTGTCCTTCATTTCAATGAGGGAAGATTTCACAATTTTCCGTTTGAATTGACTGGTACTTTTAAATAGCATAGTGGCACCACTCCAATCAATCCGATGATTATGTTCATTGATGTGGGTAAAAAGAGCCGAATTTTCTTGATTATATCTTACTGCTCTCTTATGTTCTAAGACTCTATCCCAGAGAGTCTTAGAACACAAGATAGCAGTAAGATATAATCAAGAAAATTCGGCTCTTTCTACCCACATCAATGAACATAATCATCGGATTGATTGGAGTGGTGCCACTATGCTATTTAAAAGTACTTGTCAATTCAAACGGAAAATTGTGGAATCTTCCCTCACTGAAATGAAGGACAATTTCTATCTATCTAGGAGGCAATGGACCCCTGATATAATTGATAAAGCCCTCTGAAGCGCTGCCTCAACGAAGTTATCCCTCAAGATAAACCCCCAACCAGATTGTAGTCGTTATTGTGTATTTTGATTGTATTAGTAATTATATATGGATATCATTATGTCTCCTCTTGTATATGGGGATGTGTGTACAGTTGTTGTTATATGTATATATCTATATGTGCATATTTATTAATATATATATTTTTTTAAATTATATATATATATATATATATATATATATATATATATATATATATATATATATATATATATATATTTGGGGGGGGTTATCTTCTTTCAGATCTATTATCATTTTAAGGATTAACATTTTCCTTTGTTAATGATTTAATGATCTTGGCGGCTTCTTTGATTGAGGATAATTCGTTTGCATTTGGCCTGTCCTATTATCATAAAAATTTTAATCCCTCAGGTCTCATGAGTCCTTTTGTTTACGTTTCCTCCACCTTTGTTATTTTTTCTCAGTTGTGCTTGAGAAGGGATCCAGTTAGGATCCGAAATATAGCATTGTTTTATAAGTTTTGTTTCACTGATGGGCTTCCTTACTATTTAGTTCTGTATGCTAACAGTTTGTACTTATATATATATATATATATATATATATATATATATATATATATATATATATATATATATATATATATATATATATATATATATATATATATATATATATATATATAATATATATATATATATATATATATATATATATATATATATATATATATATATATATATATATATATATATATATATATATATATATATATATATATATATATATATATATATATATATATATATATATACACGTGTGACATTACCTACTTGCAAATACCTAATTGTGTTTACGGGAAAGAGTCCTATGCTCATAAGTCTTTGTCTCCTAGTCGGTTCCATTTTTGTGGTCAATAATACTTATCATATATGTCCTTGAATCTATGAATTGAGCTAGCATTAACTACATCCTCGCTTAGCGAATTCCAATCATTTACTATTCTTACACTAAAAAAATACTTCCTTACATCTTGCAGAGAAATTTTCTGACGAAGCTTCAAACTATAACCTCTTGTTCTAGACCCAGCCATATCAAAAAATTTTATTCTATCCGCTCTGTCAAAGTATTGAAGGAATTTAAAAACCGTTACTATATCCCCCCTCATTCTTCTAGCTAGGTAATTCTAATTCTCTCCTCCTCTCCTCAAAATTGATATTATGTATTTTTGGCACCAGTTTCGTGGTATGTCTTTTAACTATTTTTAGCGTATTTATGTGCTTTTTAAAGTGTGAATTCCAAAAGGAGGCTGCATGTTCAAGCTTTGGCTTCACATAAGTTACATAAATATTTCTGAGCATTTCCTTGTCCATGTGTCTGAAGGCTACCTTTACATTTGTTAAGAAAGCATATGCTGCCCTTACTATGCCATTTATATGCAAGTCCAGAGATAAAAATCTGACAATATGTTTACTTCTACGAGTGAATCTCTCTTATTCCCAGTCTCTTAAAGTTCTGCTCCTGCTATAAGGTATCCAAGCTTGTTGTCTTTGCCCTTATGCCCATTCTCATTACCTTACAATTTGAAACATTGAATTTCACTAGCCACTCATGTAGACTATTTAGGTCTTCCTGAAGTTCTCTATCATTGTTCTTGTTTCTTACTTTCTTCACAATCTGTGCATCATCTGCAAACATATTCAAGAAGGAGTTTACAGACTCCGGTAGGTCATTTACGCATACAAAGAAAAAAAGTGACACTAAAGTTAAACCCTGTGGGACACCAGTACTAACCCTTACCCAGACACACTGAGTGTCTTATTCTAACCCTCTGTTTCCTTCCTTCTAACTAAGTTTTTATCCGTTCAAAGACATTTCCACCTATTCTCGCCATTACTTGCAGCTTCTTAATAAGGCTCTCGTATGGGACTGCATCAAATGCCTTTTGAAAATCTGGGGATATGCAGTCTAGCCAGCCCTCATTTTCCTGTAAGATCCGGCGTACCTCATCTTAATATTATAATAAGTTTGTTACTGTTGGTCTGCCCTCTCTGAAGCTAGCTTGTTACACTGACAAATAGCTGAAGGATTTCAAGTGAAGAGAAATGTGTTTTCTTACCAGTTTCTCCATAACTTTGCTAGTTATGCTGGTCAGGGAAACAGTTCTATAGTTTTGAGGTGTTTTCCTCCTTCCCTTTTAAAAGATATGTACCACACTCACTTGCTTCCAACATCTTTAAATCTCCCCAGATTCCTGCGACTTTTCAAAAAATAAGTCATGTAAACATACGTGAGCATTCTTTGTCTATAGTCCTGAAGGCCACCCTTATATTTGCCAAGATAGCATATGCTAGATTTGCTATGCCATTTATATGCATTTCTGGATACAAATATGACAGAGCACTCACCCCTAGATCTCTTCCGTTCACAGATTCTAAGAGTTCCTCTCCTCGTAGTGAATGCCCAAACATGAGCCTCCTTTCACAGTTGCTCATTCTCATTACTTTGTATTTTGAAGCATTTAATCTAATTAGCCACATGCCTAACCTCTCTTGCAGACTACTTAGCTCTCTCTGAAGTTCTATACCACTGTATTTGTCTGTTACTCTCATCACACTCATTGTATCATCTTCAAGCAGATTTAAAATGTATTCACAGAGTTCAGTATATTATTTGCATATATGAGCCTAACCTAACCTGGCCTAGCCTAATGAAGAAATTGTACTGATTCAGTACTACCAAAGTTAACTATGAAGTTTGTGTTCCCTTAATAAAAGGGCTGCATATAATGCTTGCACACCTGTTAGATTTGGTCAAGCATCCATATCCCCTCCACCATAGCATATCCAGATCTAACAATTCCACCTAACCTAATGGACGTGCATTATGTGTGTGCCTAACACAGTAAATACCTGCACTTTAGTTAGGAAAGATTAGATGGGATTGTGAGCTTAGGTAGTGCCTGACTATGAAAAGCATGGTGTGTAGCGTTTCTGTGTAAGGTACCTTAACTATAAGCCTATTTAACTTTACGCGTATATAATTTTTGCTATACTGACATGATTTACCATATTCAATTTTTAGAATGGGGCGTCTAGACTTACACAAGATAGGCTTACTATCGTTCCTGGTACTCGTCAAGTCTGCAAATATTAACTTGACTGGTCCCATGGAGACTCCTGCTCTAGCTAATGTATCTGTAGAAAAGGATTTACCGTCCTTTCCTGTTATGGAGATCACAGATGCTCCTGATCCGGTGCATCTGACTACTCAGCCACCATCAGCTTTGGAAAGAAAGGATAATCTAAACAATATCCAGCAAAGTCATTTGGCACCCGAAGAAAATCTAGGTCTCACTGTTGAGGCAGTTGGTATGAATGCTCTTGGAGAACAGAGTATTTTAGAAGCTGCTGAGCTAAGTCCTACGACAACTGAAGTACCACCATGGAGAGACAGTAAGTGAGGCTGGCACGAAGTCTTACCCAACAGTGCCTCGTTGTATGCATAATATATCGTACATGTATTATGTGAGAGTATGGTGTATAATATATAACATAGTCTCCCAGTCCCGAAACTGTCAAACCTAAACAACGACACTAACCTTTACCTAACTGCGACGAAAATAATATCATATTTGTCCTCTAATAAGAATAACAGATATCCTCTCCACGCTCAGTTCATGTGTACTTAGCTGTTAAGGAAATTACGAATACTCGCAAATATACAAAATCAACTGCATAAGATTGCTAGGTTGTCAGT
Organism: Halocaridina rubra; assembly: GCA_037179515.1. Taxonomy (NCBI): domain Eukaryota; kingdom Metazoa; phylum Arthropoda; class Malacostraca; order Decapoda; family Atyidae; genus Halocaridina; species Halocaridina rubra. Next base: position 81,920 of record JAXCGZ010020807.1, on the reverse strand, counting down.
GATTTAGTTACATTATTTCCAAAGGTTACATAGACAAGCTTAGAAAAATAATTTACTTCTTGTGCATATTTTCTTAAGGAAAAATATGTTTAATATTTTACAGATTTTACATGGCATACAATTTTAATCCCTATCATCAAATATGCTGCCACAGTAAAAATAAGATTATTATTATTATTATTATTATTATTAGTAGTAGTAGTAGTAGTAGTAGTAGTAGTAGTAGTAGTAGTAGTAGTAGTAGTAGTAGTAGTAGTAGTAGTAGTAGTAGTAGTAGTAGTAGTAGTAGTAGTAGTAGTAGTAGTAGTAGTAAACCACGTTATAGGTCAGGAATCAAAAGTAGGGACTTAAAAATCAAAAGAAAAAGTCACAACCCATAACCTATTAGCACTTTAAAACAGGGCCTGTTTGGTTAACTCATGCGTTATTATAAATCTTTATTTTAGTACTATTTGCAATTGTATCCCATGCGGCTTTAGCTCAACAGAGAGTATTTCAAAGCTGATTCTCTTCCACAACGGTGGTAATGTTACTCGAATGCATGAGTTATCCATAAATATGAGAAAGAGCTCTCCCCTTTAGCTCAATGGTTGGGACTTATTCCTTTGATTGCTAAGAGCTTAGGCTCGATTCCAGATTTGAAGGGGTTGTTTGAAATATTTAAACACTTACCTATATTCAGTATTTGATATTACTTAAACTAGTAGTAGTAATAATAGTGGTAGCAGTAGCAGTAGTAGTAGCAAGCCCTAAAACACTTCTCTTACCTATTTTCGCTACAGCTTCTCTGTGCCCTGCTGGTGACACTGTAGAGACGTGTCAGATGAAGAAAGGCAAATGCGCCCACCTTGGTTCTGTCTTTACTCCTTTTGGAGGGCCTCTCAAATCCGTCACGGATTGTGTCAACGCGACAGGAACGACACTCTCCACAGATTTTTATGACTATGTTGGTAAGTAAAATCATCTTTGTTTTATATACCTAATTCGTCATTTCCCTTATTTAATGAGCAACGTATTGCATAATAGGAGTTATGTACTCAAGGGACCGAGCATGTTGTAGGTAACACTGGAATTTCTCTAAAGCGGTCAGGAAAACAACTGTCTTCATATCTCAAAATCAGTAACCTTAATTTTGCTTGTATATTGTGCACTGATGTCTTATTTATATGTGAGAGTTTATATCTTGATATAGATAGAGAAATACGTAGTACGATAAAATAGATACACAGTGCCGTCATAAAGCGGGGACCCCACAGCTGGATCTTTATAAACTAATTAAATCATCAAGTAATTAAATGATTGTTGAGGATATAAGTTTTGGATATATACTCACACAGTCAACAAAATTGAACACTTGTTTCTTTCTTTCTTTTCTTCTTCTTTTAAGGAAGTTGCAAGTCTTTTCTAGAAAGGTGTAGTGTGTGTGAGATATATTTAGGCTGTTTTGATGCATCCTGAACTTTCATAAACTTTACAGTGTTAAAAATGAAAGACTTTTTTTTTAATCTGATTAGTCAGTTTTTGTTGTTTAGTGAAGAGGAGACAATCTAGATTTTTCTGGTATAAAACCGAGCAAATGCATAATAAAGACAGACAAAACATAAATAAAAAATTAAATGTTTTGCACTTATTGAGATTTTGCCTTCGGTTATTTTCGTCCAGGTGAATAACCTTAACAGCAGATATGAATCGTATCTGAGTATAAAACCAGTAGGGGAGAAGCTGAAAATAAGTATACTTCCAAAATTAACATATTGGTATTACCCAATTTCAACGATGTCAGCCACTAGAGCTGCTCGTTCAAATACAGCACTAACATCTACAATCATTCCTGCAACAACACAGTGGTCATCTATTCCAATTAGTGGCTCAAACTCAATTTTGCTAACAATTAAAACGTTATCTGTGAATACGATATCAAGCAGTGATAGTTCATATCCTCCCCTTGCCCTTACTGGTTCCAGAACATGTTATTTCAGGAATTTCCTGGCAAACAATCTAGGAATCTTCCTCAAATGAATCCTCTTATCAGTGTGGGTCGAGACTATTCCGGTTTACGTCTCTATGATTAATATGCCCTTAATTAATATTTTTTTTTTTAAGTGCAACATTTACAGTTGAAATTATATGCTCTAGTGTACCCATATTACTTTCCTCTTACACCTCTAGTCTTTACTGATTCCTTTGTGGGTTATATGCTACAGCTATCATAACGGTCTCTGAGCCCATTTTTACTACTCACTTCCTATAGCACTATTTACTCTTTCAACATGAACATTTTCGCTTATCAGCAACGCTAATCCCTTCACTAATCCTCTCATATATCTCTTTATAGTGAAACCCTTAGGAAAAACTGCAAAACTTTACAATTCTTCACATAATTTTGTCTCTGCAACTTATATCTGCTTTACTGTTATGTACTCTATCTTTTAATTCAATGGAATTTTCAGCTACCCAGTCAGTACCTCTGTACAAGAGGTTAATGTTTTTATTTTTTTTTATAATTTCCTATACCTCCTGTTTGTTTGGATAAATCCTGGAACAAAAATTTCACTTCTTTTCTCTGTGACTTCCGTCAGTTAACCTTGCAACTCCCTGTACCCAGTTTTTACGTTTTTCCTTCTCTACTTGTGTTCTATGAGGTCGAATGAAGACTGTCCAGTCTCCTTGACAGTCTTTTAGATATTTTACCCTCAAGAGTATTCTATACACTTGTCTCCTCTGGCAAAGATTAATCGTTTATTTTTGCTTTTCCCTCCCTAACAAACATTATTATCAAGTCTGTGTATAGGTAATATATTGTCTGTATCACATGATACTAAAAGAATCCTTATCGGGTGTAAAACCTATTTTTTTTTCTTTTTACTTTTGAGACTCACTTATGTCTAAGAGTATCATTGGCTTCTCTTTCTCAAGTGTCTCTTTCATCAAAGTGCTCGCTAACTTAACCGATTTTTTTTTCTTTTTTTTTTATTGTCATTTTTCTGTGATCAACTGCATCCACATTTTTCACTGCCTCCTTTTCCTCCACAATTCTTATCACTGCATCTGCATACGTTTTGTTATTCACATGATCTATATTCAACTCTTAAATGCTTCTTCAAAACTCTTCTATATTTTCCTTTATCTGGACATTCCTAGTTGATATTCCATCTTTCTAAAACCATGCCCCAGTTCTAAACTTATTTAATTTAAGCTATCATCCATATTTTTTTTTATTATCCCACTTTTATTTTTTAAGATTCTAACTTCCATGTCTTTCTTTTCCCCTTCAAGTCTTTCAATAACTTTCGCATTCTTTTCTGCCCTCGTCTTGTATCTTATTTCTTCCCTGCAAAATTTTTAGATTTTCTTTTGAAATAATATTTTCCTCTATTAGCTCTCTAACTTCTCCATTTTTATTGTCATATTTCGAATTTTCTTATCTAAATTTTTTAAAGTGTCTGTTGCTATTTCTGTAAGTTCTCTGAACTCTCTCTGCATATTGTGTAAGGTTACCATCCTATTGGAGCCCCTCCCATACCCCTTCCTGGCCGGGTGGATACAGATGGAATTTGAAAGTCTTCCAGTAATACTAATTTTACACAACTTTATTTTAGTTTCTCATGAATACATATTTAAATATTCTCTTCAAAAATCCATTTATGTGACAAAATGCATACTAATTTGATATTTGCCTTTAGTAAGGATGAATACCTATCATGAGAAAAATCATAAGCATGCAACTTATAATCAATGTAAGGAGGCAACGCTTTCAAAGGATAGATGGTAGATCCTCGATTTTATTGCTCTTACTTTTTGGCCACTAAACTAATCATTATGAACAAAACAAAAAAAATCGAAACAATTTCGAAACAAAGTTATGAAATCCCGAGGTCAAGTTAATCGCAAATATGGTAAAAGCTAAGCCAGATTTATCCAAAAAAAAAAAAAAAAACAAGACATTCGTTGAGCGTTCTGTTGGCATCTCTGTGCTTCATTTCCTCTCTATGATCATGTTTTCTGTGCGTATTTCATTCATTGTATATCATATAAATAACTTGTTCTAAATGCATTGCAAATTCTTATATGTTTATACCTAGCAAGCAAGTCCGTTTTATCTTATCTTCTCTTTACTAACAGCTAAATGGTTATCAGCTGGAAAGATAGATGCACTCATTGGAGTTTCTACCGTTGAGGAAGACCTCATTCCTGCCATTAGATTGTGTGTCCTCAATGCTACTGGCTTGGTGAGTAATAACCCCCTCCCCCTCACACACACACACACACACATTCTGGAAGGCAGAGCCATCTCCTTAAGGGAGATCCTTGAATTAAATTGTTGGATCCTTCCTTCTACCAAAGCAGACTACAAAACTTATATTTAAAAAAAAAAATGTATTCTCTTTCATGATATCATGTGAGTATTTGTCTATGGATGCTAATGCTAAGTGAAACTATATACTCTTTTATTTATCACGTATATCCTATATAGTATTGCTCTCAAGTTCGGTAGGCCTTTCACTGATGCGTGAATCTCATATGGTCATGCGTCTGTATATAATTTTTGGTACCAAGCCATTCTCTCTCATATCCGCTGCAATACAATCTTTCCACCTTGCCTTGGGTTTTCCTCGCCTTCTTTTCCCCTCTACTTCCATATCCAATGTTCTTTTCTCCTTCACTCTTCATGACATGGCCGTACCATCTTAAGGCATGTCTCTTGCCTCTTCTTCAAAACCTCCGCTACTTGATCAGAGGCTCTGATGCTTGTGTTGCTGATCCTATCCTCTCTTGTCATGTCACACATCCATTACAATATCATCATTTCTACGACTTCCATCCTCCTCTCGTTAGCTTTTTTCATAGATACTGCCTCCCTTTCATACATTAATGCTGGTCTTTCCACAGTTCCATGCACTTCCCTTTTAATTTCACTTTCATTTTCCTGTTGCACAAAACTCCAGAAACGTCTCTTCAAGCCCTCCATCCAGCCTGGGTTCTTTTAGTAATTTCCTTTTCTTCACTAATGTCTGCTGCCAGGATGGATCCCAAGTATTTAAATGCATCCACCTTCTCCAACTCCACACCTCCCACCAAACTTCTTCACGTATATCCTGCTCCTGCTTTGTACATTCCATATGTTCTATCTTTGTTCTACTTATTTTCAAGGCTCTGCTCCCCTATATACATAATCTCTACTCACCCAGTCTGCACTCGAGTCCTTCTTTTGACTCACTCACCAAAGCACATCATTGTCATACATCATGTCCTATGGTACCTCCTTTCTTACATCCTCTGTCAACGCATCGAAGAATTGTTGACAGAGGAAGTAATATTGTAAGCCAGATCCGAATTTTCTTGTAGACACTTTGCCCTGGTATCTGTGGCCTTCGCAGCCACCAACACTACACCATTCATCCACACCGTCATGGAACATCTCCACACCAACTTCATTATACCATTTTGTTTTTAAGTCTATAGTTCAGGCACGACCCTGCATGCAGAGGCTGATTTTATCCTCTCCTGAGTTGTGAGAAAGCTCAATGATTCGAGAACCACTGGCAGAATAATTTTGCATAGAAGATCCCTACCAGAGGATTTAAGTCATACAAGCTATCACCCAACTTTTTTGTATTATCCTCTTCTTTTCCCCATCAAGTTTATTAGTTCTCTTTTTTCGTTTGTAACTAACCTATACTTGTATATTATTATTCATTTCTAAATTTTCTATGTATTCTATGAGCATCTATGTCTCCTCTCTTTTCTTTATTATTTTACTTCCATTTCTTGCCATATTTTGAATTTTGCTCTTTAAAATTATTTTTCAGTTTACTCAAGGCAATCCTCCTACCCGATGGCAAAGAAAATCCTCTCCCACGACACCACCGGTCATTTGTGGAGACAATAACGGTTTTTTGTAGTCTTGTTACCCGGATTTTTAATGTCTTTGAAAAATACTAATTTTTGCCTAATTTTACACAGACTTACTTTATCCTCTTTTTGATACAAATTACAATAGTCTCTTCAGTTTACCATTTGTCCGACAAAACACATAAAAAACTTCTTATATAACTTTTGTAATAATATATACATAACATGAGGAAAATCTTGTCATGCAACCGGAGAACCAATGTGATGCTTTAACCCTCGCTCTCAGATGGTAAATGATTGATCTTCATTTTTTTTATGTTATTAATATTTATCTATTAATATTAATTACTACAAGGAAAAAGTATATTCAAAGCCAATTATAAATCAAGATAAACAACCAAAGGATCAGTTTAAGCACAAGCAGTAGATGCTCCCCGGGTTTTATAAAAAAAAAAAAAATCAGGTAAAAACGATGATAAGCTGAATGGTGCCTCAACGTCCTCTTTTTCTACTAGCACCCCCCCCAAAAAAAAATCAAAAAGGTTTTCAAAATCTTCATAGTTCTACAGGAATAAGGCTTAGGAGTGTGGAGGAGGATAAGCTGGATGACTGAAGTTCTGAAAAGGGTCCTTGTGTTTCCCGTTCCTGTGATCTCCTTTCCGGTGAGAATCATGGCCTGCTGTGGGGGAGATGACACTCTTAGGGGGAGCCTTGGGATCAGCCCTTCTTGCCCTCATAAGGTCACAGAGACATACTCCAGGTTGGTTGTGCTGGAGGTACTAGTCCACAGTGGCTAAACTTTTCTCGAAGTTGATCTCATCCTTAAGTTGGGTCCTTACATATGCAAAAACGTCCATAGGGAGGTCACTGGCAATTGAATCAAACATCAAGAATGGATGCCACTTCTCTTGAGGACACTTTGCAACTTGCAACCAATCATCAAAGAGGCGAGCCTTGTGGTTGCCAAGGCACTGCACTTCTCCTCCTTCAATGAGAAAGTGGAGACAAACCTACCAAGACACTCATTTGGCGAAAAGTTCTGTGAGGCAAGGAGTGGGCATTTAACTTTCTTGTAGTCCCTCAGTTGCCCGTGGTCGAGTTCATTGACCAGGGCGAGTAGACGGGATGGCATGGAGGCGAGAAGTCAACGAGTCTTCTCAGCCTCTGTGCCATCATTAGCGGTGGCAAGACTCTCGAAAGAGAGGATGTAAGTATCGAGAAGTTGATTGCCGTCGTCCTCATATTTCTGTATTGGGGGGGCCTCACACGAGGCCGGTCCCCATTTTTTACTGAACCACCACTGTCCAGGGTTCCCGCTCTAAGAAAAGCAAGTGCAAGCTCATGTTCGCGTTGTGCTTGTGCCTGCACATGGTCATGCTCACGTTGAGCTTCCTCGCTTTCACGTTTCACTCGTGCCTACCCCTGCTCACGTGCTTTTCTCTCCAGCTTGGATCGGTATTTAGCCATCTTGTTATGAGCCCACTCAAGGAGTGTCAGTCCTTGGGAATAGCCATGTTTCTCACCCATAGCAATCATCTTATCCAGGTAACTCTCCTCATCGAATGCTTCGAGGTTTCTTGTAACTGCCTGGTTTCCATGGCCAGTTCCAGAAGGGTCAACAATGAAGTGCCAAAGCAATTCAACCACAGAAAAACAAAAATTAACTATAGTAAAAAAAAATTTGAAAGATCCACACAACACCAAGAAGAAAAAAAAATCAACACCACAGTACAAACTTAACCGTAATGGTGATCCCAAAACCTCACTATAAAAGCGACTGAAAATACAATCAAGTGCAACAGCATCAAAATGTTGCAAAACAGTGCATGAAACACTCGTAATACAGGATGGCAGTTGTGCCTGCTTAACAGCAATATAAGGCAGTACCCGCAGTTGTGGTGCAAATGAGAGGAATGATGAACAACGAATTTTACTGACAAGCACCAAGTGCAAGAGAATACAAACAAGTAAAGTATAGCGGTCATGCCTGTGTATGAGCGCATCTGTGGCAGTACCTGCAGTTAAAATGTCGTTAGTGAAATTCTGGAGTGTTGCCAAAAGGGCACAGATCCTATGCAAAATACACCAAAGATAAGCTAACGGCTTACAAGGCAGACAAATTGCACATACGTCTACTAATAATGGACAAATTTAATTTTGAGTGACAACTCAGACACATGAAGGGTTTAGCCTAGGCTCAACATACAACTCCAAAGTTTTTCTTCCCAATCTATGAGCAGTCAATGCTTGAGTATAAAATCTCAATTATAAGCAATGTACTTAATATGCTTACTTTCAATTCCTAAATCCCAAAGAAATATAAACAATTCCTAACAAATATCACCATTTAATGGATATATAAAACACTATTGCTTTAAAACTCAATCTTATCTCACAAATAAATGAAATCTTAAATAACACGTGTCCTTGTCATGCAAAATTTCCTAATTCTGTTACCATATAATCTCATGCAGATAACAAGGAAAATATTAGTTACCGTAATTAATTTTGAAAATTTGAAAAAAATTCTTATTTGCATCGTCTCTTGCCATAAAACTTTACGTTAGTCACAGCTAACCAGAAATGTTTACAATACCATAGGAGCATACAAAATCATTAATTATTTGCAAGAATCAGCAAGACAAATTCTGTATGTATTCCTTAAATTGTGGGAAAGAAGAAACGTTTGCAATGCCAATAAGGAAAAATTACTTATTGATTATTTGCAATTTATATAGTAAAACACTTTATTTACGAAAGAAAGGGAAGAATCTACGAGAAAAATATGTATTTTCGTTAGCAAGAAAAGTTTGCAGTGCCAAAATGGTAAAAACACTTTTTGAAGTATTTGCAGCTTATAACTCAAAACACTTCATTCCCAATAAATGAAGAATCAGCAAGATAAATACAGTGTGTATTCACTAAATTATGGTTAACAAGAAACGTTTGCAACGTCAACAGGGCAAAATTATTTATTAATTATTTTCAATTTATGGCATAAGACACTTTATTTTAATTACTAAATATTTGCAGTTTATATTGTAAAACACTTTATTTACGAGTCTTAACGTAAACTATTACATTTACGATGATAAAAAGGGATGAAATGAAATTAGAATTCGTTAGAAGAAAGGATAGTAGATTTTTACGTGGTAATGAGCAATCTTCTGAGGAGAGAATTTTACTCGGGCACCCGCAATGAAAGATATATCTTATCAATGTATATCAGCGATAATTTCCAGGTCAAAGAATTAAATTTGACAAATGATATTCCAGTTAGGTAATCTACAAAAGTGCGTTTTGTATGGGAATGGACTTGAGAAAACTTTCTTAGGATTTGATCAGTAATGCATTTGACCAGTAATGGATTTAACCAGTTTCTCGAATTCCCAATTTGCTTGACCAACGAGATTTATCTTCAACTATCTCTCACCTTATTTGTGCCAGATGAATTCCTGTGTGCAGCTGAGGCAAGATCTTGCCTCTGGGATGCTTGGCTGCCAATTGAGAGTGATCAAGCATCCCTCTTGGTGACGTCATCATTCAGCCAGCCTGTAGGGTGCATAGTCAGAGCAGTAATTCATTCACATGAAATGTACTGGTGGTCCCTGGCAGGCATTTATGGAATAGATGCAAGGGAGTGATAGTATTTTAGGTGCAACAAGCGGACGCAAACAAAAGAAACGAGAAGTATTTATGGGCAAAATAGGTTACTGGTGGAAATCTCCAGAGCGTTCTTTCCATTGCAGGAGAAGGAATTTTAAATATTCAAATAGTGAAGAATCTACTGAAATGTATCTACACCGCTTATTACATATCAGCAGGGTCAAATTTATAAAAAAAAAAATTATCAGCAAGAGTAATTTTTATAATGTAACAAAATTTATCAGCAAGAGTAATTTTATCATAAGAAAATTGCGTAAATAACGTATTTACAAGATACATCATCATTACGTCATTACTACACGAGAGAAAACAGAGAACAGAGGAATAGGAGGGAGATTTTTGTATTGGGATCATGCTTTTTACACATACATGAATATTAAACAAGATATATTTAATATTAGCTAGATACTGAAATATAAAGTAAAATAACTAATAAGTCATCTATACAAGACTTCTGGTGACTTGGATGAAATACTCTGTCACAAATAGTACCTATATGACTTTCCTCATAAACTTCTAGCCTACATTGGTTCTTTGGTGGGTTATGTACAATTGTTATTATAATGCTCTCTGACACAGTATTTATGCGAGCAACAAGAAATTCCTTGAACTCTCTTTCTATAGCAAACTTTTTTTCTTCAACCTGAAATCTTTCATTTATGAATAGTGCTATTCCTTCACCAGTAATCTCTGATCTTTCAACCCTTAATATTATGAAATCCTTTGGAAAAACTGTGACACTTTTTATGTCCTCACTTAACTAAGACTTTGTAACCACTACCATATTTGACTTACTTTTGTGAAATCTATCCTATAATTCTACTGCCTTATCAGCTACCCCATCAGTATTTGTATACAGTAATCTTAAAGAGACTACATCCCCTGATTTTCTAACATTATCTTTTTTACCTATCTTTTTGCTGGAAGAGCTCTGAAACAAACATTTTTCTTTTGTTCTTCATTTCTTACCTCATTTAACCTTCTAGCTTCTTGCAACAAATTTTTTATCCTTTCCATCTCTTCCTGTGTTGTGCATGGTCTAATGAACACAGTTTTGAAGTCTTGAAGGTCTTTTAGATTTTTTCTTATCAATATTTTTCTACATTTGTTCCTTCTCATAAATGTTACTTTCATTGGTTTTGCATTTCCCTCCCTAGATTATTTACCTAGTTGGTGAATGTTAACAATATTCTCCGGACCACATACTACTCCAAGCTTCCTTATCAGGTCTAATTTTTTTTCAAGTCTCCCCTGCCATGTTGACTACTGAGATTCACTTATGACTGAGATTACCACTGTCTTCTCTTTATCAAGTGCCTGTTTAATAAGTGGATTAGCCCTTTCCATCACAACATCTTTCATTTATTCTATCACTGTTTCTTTATAGTCACCCGTTTGTACGTTTTCCAGTGCCACCACTCTCACGTTCTCTTTTACTGCCACATTCTTCATAGGAAGTTTTCATGGTATCATGCTCCGTATTCAGCTCCTGAAGCTCTATTCTATGCTGTTCGTTGTTTTCCATTACTTGGACATTACAAACTGCAATCTCGTCTCTGTCAGAAGAGAACAGTTTACTAACATTTAATTCATTCACGTTGTCATCCAGCTGTTTGTTGTTTTCTTCTTGCTTAGAAATTCTGGATTCTAGTTCACCATTTTCCCATTCCAGCTTCTTTATTCGTTTTTCTAGTTCTTTTCTCTCTTGTCTTTGTACCTTATTTGCTCCCTCTAAATATCTTATTGCCTCTCTAAGTGTTTCATTATCTTTCATTTTTCCATCCAAATTCCGAGTTTATTACAAGAGTCTCAAGGCCCGTGAATTTTTGTTTCAGGATTCTATGAGCTATTTCCCCTACTACAACCCCCAGAGATTCTCTAACCCCCTCCCCCAACAATTGGATGGAGGGGTTAGGGTCAAAGATGGTTTCATGTTTATGTTATGCCTTTCACAGAATATAGAGAGAAAAATGTTTCCATTTGAATTCAACGGTGAACTGCTACAGCTTCATATGAGTACTACTTTAGTTACTTAGTTCATCTCTTTTCTGATAATACTCATCCTAACTTAAAATTTGACTTTGGTAATTAGAGAAGTAAAATACAAAATAAAAGCCCACATGAAGGAAGACACAAATATGCAACTGAGGATATAAACACTTGATGTTTTAACCACCTTTTTTTTTTTCTTTGATGTTCTCCCTTGAGGGTGAGCTGACCTTCCCTTTTGGCCCACAGGTGGGGTAAGATTTTGTTGATTGTAGGTGGTATTCGCTCTTGCGGGTGAATGGGCTTTCCTATTTGGTGAGGAGGTGGGGTGAAATCTTGTTACTGTTGGTGGTATTCACTCTTGAGGGTGATTGGACTTTCCTATTTTGGCCCGCAGGCGAGGTTGTGCAAAACTGTAAAGATAATGGAAAGCATAAGTGTGCAGTTGAGGATTATTAGTTTACATCAAACAATTTAAATGAATTCCTGTTTTGGAGGTGAGAGAGAGTTATTACATGGTTATCTTGGTGGAGGGTGTTGACTGATGATACTTAGTAGACTGTTCATGTAGTTGTTTGTTGCTAGTCTGATTATGGAGCTAGCAACATGAAGGGCATTTGGATCTTCACTGGATGTTGCGGGGCACCACTTTTCCGTGGAATTTCTGAAAAGGAATCACATTCGAGGATGTAGTGGAGCAGTGGATGTGGTGAGGCTACCTGGCAAAAGGTGCATTCCCTGATGATATCCTCCACTATTCGCCAGGTGCACTTGTACCCGAGTCTCAGACGGTACACACTGACCGCCGTGCTTCGTCGAAGGTTCTTAGGCAGGGTGATTCGCTGAAGATCAGTGGTGGCTTTGTACCACCAAGTGGAGGGGGAGCCAATGTCTGTGCACAGGTTGTGTTTAGTTATTTCTGCTATATTTTCTTCTTAACTGTTAAACCGGTCTTTTTAGAAGAAAAAGATTAGTGTGTGTGATTTTTACCTAATCGTAATTACCTAATTGTGCTTTGTTTGTCTGTCTGCCTGTATGTATGTACGTATGTATGTGATTACCTGATTGTGATTACCTAATTGTGTTTACGGGAAAGAGCCCAAAGCTCGTATCTTCCCGTCTCCTCATCGGTTCCATTTTATACTTAGTCATACTTATCATACCTGTCCTTAAAACTATGGATTGAGATAGCATTAACTACCTCCTCGCTTAGCGAATTCCAATTATCAACTACTCTTACACTGAAAAAGTATTTCCTTACATCCTGCAAAAAAGTTTTCTTACGAAGCTTCAAACTATGTATGTATGTATGTATGTATGTATGTATGTATGTATGAATTTAATATGAATATACAATAATATAATTATAGCAAAAATGTACCGTTTGAAATAAATATTTACTAGGTGGAGTGAATGCATGAATATTCATGTCCCGAAAGTGAGAATAATCGTGTATAAAATAATCAAAATATATCTTCACATTCATCTAGATTCTGGTGATTTAAGTTGTTAATATACGTTTCCATTCCTTGCAGATCCTGTCTGACCTTACTGTCGATCGCGAAAAAGTGGCGAAGATTGTAAAGATGCAGTTGAAATATGCACAACCTCCCACTCTAGGTGACGCCGTCTTATCTGCTATACCCTATTGTCCAGAGCCAGAAAACCTTTCTTCTACAATGTTTGCCAACTGTCTGATGAGAGCTTGTACTGCCAATATAACAGGTACAGCTATGCCTGAACCTGATTCCTCTGAGGAAGAACACAGTAAAGAAGACCAATACCACACAGAGAGTAATGGAAAGCAAGAAAAAACAGACCACGAAAGCCCAAAAGAAGAGCATGTAGAGAAATTCCAATCTAAATCCGATCCTCGAGATTGCAGCAGTAACGAAGAGGTTACAGATTCTACCAACGAATCTATAGAGGAAGAAGAAACACATATGGATCACGAGGACGACCCTACACTTGTAGACGACCATTCACAAAATAAAGAGCCTCAACATGAAGAGAGTCCTACTCAAGAATACAACAGTCCACACCAGGCTTCTCTTAACGGCCACGCGAAGCCTGTTGCAGTCCCGTATGAGGAACAAATATATGATGGCCCTGTGCCACCCCTTCATTATGGAATTCCTTACTATGGTTCAAGAAAATACGACCCATACAATGAAGCTGAATATGATTATGAGAGATACTATATCAATCCTCTGATGAACATGCTGCCTGGAGATCCTTCACCTTTCATTGCCTTTCCACAATTCATCCCACCAGCTGTTGAGGAACTGGTAGACGAGAAAATGGATAAATTTGTACCTTTTTCTTCCAATTGATCCAGTAAAAACTGATCAGTGTATTGATATAATCTGTAAATTCATAGCCCTTTCCCATGAGTGTCGCCAAATTTGTCTTAGCCATTTGAACATTATCAGAAATTTTATATTGCTTACGAATTCTTCTCTTATTTGTATATTTAGATACCACCACTTGCAAGGCTACCTCCAGGATATTTGTAATGAATGGAAAGGTCTTCACATACATCCGGATGATTTTTATAAATACTCATAAGGTCGGTGTATTTTTCACTGAACTTTTCACCTCGACATTTTATTCTTTCAAGGAGGCTGCACACTCAAAATAAATAGATGGTATTACAAAGAATATTGCAAAATACTAAGGAATTTAATATTTTCATAATTGTTCGGTGTAGTGATATATATATATATATATATATATATATATATATATATATATATATATATATATATATATATATATATATATATATATATATATATATATATATATATATATATATATATATATATATATATATATATATATATATATATATATACATACATACATACATACATACATACATATATATATATATATATATATATATATATATATATATATATATATATATATATATATATATATATATATATATATATATATATATATATATATATATATATATATATATATATATATATATATATATGTATGTATGTATATATATATATATATAAATATATATATATATATATATATATATATATATATATATATATATATATATATATATATATATATATATATATATATATATATATATATATATATATATATATATATATATATATATATATATATATATATATATATATATGTATATATATATATATATATATATATATATATATATATATATATATATATATATATGTATATATATATATATATATATATATATATATATATATATATATATATATATATATATATATATATATATATATATACACATAGTTTTCAGAATAATGCCTAGATAGGTTCTCAGGAGTGTCGGGTAAATGGAAAATCGCGTGAAAAAACGAGTCATTTTCCATAGGAAACAATGATAAAGGGCATAGATACGTTCCAAACCTTACATAGACACACCATGCCAAAGATATAAGATAAGTAAAAAACATATTTTATTACTAAATAGCAAAGCAGAAAGCCCTGAATCTATTTTTAAGAGCATACAAAAGATATTGTTATTCACTTTACAGCTAGAAATCAACATACATTACTGTACTGTACTCTATTATGCAGTGGGCAACAGTCATACAGTACACTGGGACATGCATGGTGGCCGTGAGCAAGTAACTTATGCGGTAGAAGAGGAGGAGGATGCAGGAGAACGAACCTCTATCTGCAAATGTAAACAAAGATAAAATAAAAATTATAAATAACCAAAGCAAGACTAAAACACGAAAAAAAAAATTAAATATGCAATGCCTAAATCTACCATATGACAGATTAAAAAAACTTGATCTACATTCTCTAGAGAGGCGCAGAGTTAGGGGGGATATGATTGAGGTGTATAAATGGTTTAAAGTGATTAACAAGGGTGATATTCATAAAGTTTTAAAAATTCATGATCAAACCAGAACTCGTAATGGGTAATGGATTTAAGCTTGATAAATTTAGGTTCAGAGGGGAAATTGGTGAAAACTGGCTTGGTAATACCGTAGAGTATTCCTAGTATGCCAATTTCTTAGACACTTTCAAATGTAGATTAGATAGACATATGACAGAGGTAGGGTGGGTGTATATATAATGTATAATGATGATGATCTTTTCTTATCGTAATCCTCTTTGTACTCATGGAAGAAGTGTTCACGGGCGCTTATTTACTATATAAAAAAAAAAAAAAAATTGGGGGGGGTTATTCGCGATATTCGAATTTTTTGCTATTATAGCTTATATCTGCTATACTTAGGAATGAACGCATTCTATCTGTAGTGGTAGCGCCTTGACTTAGCAATCATAAGTCCTAGGTTCGAGTCCCGGTCGGGGTAAAGAATGATTCATGTTTTCACATATGTAATGTGCTTATTTGGTAATTTCATGACCCGAATGAGATTGGGAATTGAATTAAATGCTAAAATGAAGCCACGAGTGAGGTTGGGGAATCTGTAATATGAACATAGTGGCATTCAGATAGAATGCGTTCATTCCTAAGTATAGCAGATATAAGCTATAAGGTTGGATTCCTTTTAACCTTCTGTGGTGTAGTGGTAGTGCCTTGACTTAGTAATCATAAGTCCTAGGTTCCAGTCCCGGTCGGGGTAAAGAATGATTCATGTTTTCACATATGTAATGTGCTTATTTGGTAATTTCATGACCCGAATGAGATTGGGAATTGAATTAAATGCTAAAATGAAGCCACGAGTGAGGTTGGGAATCTGTAATATGAACATAGTGGCATTCAGATAGAATGCGTTCATTCCTAAGTATAGCAGATATAAGCTATAAGGTTGGATTCCTTTTAACCTTCTGTGGTGTAGTGGTAGTGCCTTGACTTAGTAATCATAAGTCCTAGGTTCCAGTCCCGGTCGGGGTAAAGAATGATTCATGTTTTCACATATGTAATGTGCTTATTTGGTAATTTCATGACCCGAATGAGATTGGGAATTGAATTAAATGCTAAAATGAAGCCACGAGTGAGGTTGGGGAATCTGTAATATGAACATAGTGGCATTCAGATAGAATGCGTTCATTCCTAAGTATAGCAGATATAAGCTATAAGGTTGGATTCCTTTTAACCTTCTGTGGTGTAGTGGTAGCGCCTTGACTTAGTAATCATAAGTCCTAGGTTAGAGTCCTGGTCGGGGTAAAGAATGATTCATGTTTTCACATATGTAATGTGCTTATTTGGTAATTTCATGACCCGAATGAGATTGGGAATTGAATTAAATGCTAAAATGAAGCCACGAGTGAGGTTGGGGAATCTGTAATATGAACATAGTGGCATTCAGATAGAATGCGTTCATTCCTAAGTATAGCAGATATAAGCTATAAGGTTGGATTCCTTTTAACCTTCTGTGGTGTAGTGGTAGCGCCTTGACTTAGTAATCATAAGTCCTAGGTTCGAGTCCCGGTTGGGGTAAAGAATGTTTCATGTTTTCACATATGTAATGTGCTTATTTGGTAATTTCATGACCCGAATGAGATTGGGAATTGAATTAAATGCTAAAATGAAGCCACGAGTGAGGTTGGGGAATCTGTAATATGAACATAGTGGCATTCAGATAGAATGCGTTCATGCCTAAGTATAGCAGATATAAGCTATAAGGTTGGATTCCTTTTAACCTTCTGTGGTGAAGTGGTAGCGCCTTGACTTAGTAATCATAAGTCCTAGGTTCGAGTCCCGGTCGGGGTAAAGAATGATTCATATATATATATATATATATATATATATATATATATATATATATATATATATATATATATATATATATATATATATATATATATATATATATATATATATATATATATATATATATATATTAGTTTCTTATTTTTCTATCTTTCATATTTATCACTCTCCGAGACGCGGCCAGGGTGAGCGGGAAGGCCGCTGCTATTCTACACCACCCCGCCTGCTGCTGAGGAAGGCTCAGGCAGACTGAGGAGGGAGTGCCAGTGCAGTCTGTCCGCTGTGCACGCCCAAATAAAAGTGCCCTGTTGGGCGGGCACAATATCAAAGAATAGCCTCACCGTATTCCCTGCGTGTCGTAAAAGGCGACTAAAAGTGGACGGGGCGGAGGAACTAGGAATCCCCCCCCTTGTATCAACCTCCTGCGAGACGTCAAAGAAGAAGGGGAGTAGAGGGGAGAATAACTTCTCCCCAGTTTTCCTTCCTTGATGTCGGCTACCCCCCAATTAAAGGGGGAAACAGCCAAGGTATATGTATGTATGTATGTATATATATATACACATATGTAAATTATATAAACATATATATATATATATATATATATATATATATATATATATATATATATATATATATATATATATATATATATATATATATATACACACACACACACACACACACATACATAAAGCTACAGGTCCTGATGACATATCCCCTCATGTGCTTAAAAAATGCGCAAACACAATATCAGTGGCACTAAGTATCATATTTAAGGAGTCACTGGAGTCGGGGGAGATTCCAAGATGCTGGAAACAAGCAAATGTGATACCTATCTTCAAAAAGGGAAGGAGGGATACGGCTCTGAACTATAGACCAGTTTCCTTGACCAGCATAGTTTGCAAAGTTATGGAGAAACTACTAAGGAAACATATCTCTCTTCACTTGGAATCCTTCAACTTTTTGTCAGTGAGGCAACATGGCTTCAGAGAAGGTAGATCAACAGTAACAAACTTATTAGAATTTTATGATGAGGTAAGCCAAATCTTACAGGAAAGAGAGGGCTGGGCAGATTGCATATTCCTAGACTTCCAGAAAGCGTTTGACACTGTTCCACATGGGAGACTTATTAGGAAGCTGCACTCAATGGCTAGAATAGGTGGAAATGTTTTGGAATGGATAAAAACTTACTTAGAAGGAAGGGAACAGAGGGTTAGAGTAAGACACTCAGTGTTTGAATGGAGAAGAGTTAGTAGTGGAGTTCCACAGGGTTCAGTTTTAGGGCCACTTTTGTTCCTTGTATATGTAAATGACCTACCAGAGTCTGTAAATTCATTCATGAATATGTTTGCAGATGATGCAAAGATTGTGAAGAAAGTAAAAAACGAGAACAATGGTAGAGAACTTCAGGAGGATCTAAATAATCTGCATGAGTAGTCAGAAAAGTGGCTAATGAAATTCAATACTTCAAAATGTAAGGTAATGAGAATGGGTACAAGTGCAAGAAGGCCCAAGCTTGACTACTCGGTGGCTGGAGTACAACTTCAAGAGACAGAAAATGAGAGAGACCTAGGAGTAAACATACTGGCAGATTTGTCTCCAGAAATACATATAAATGGCATAGTAAGGGCAGCATATGCATTCTTATTAAATGTAAGGGTAGCCTTCAGGCACATGGACAAGGAAATGCTCAGAAATATTTATGTAACCTATGTGAGGCCAAAACTCGAATATGCAGCCCCCTTTTGGAATCCGCACTTGAAAAAGCACATAGCTAAGCTTGAAAAAGTTCAAAGACATGCCACGAAACTGGTGCCAGAAATACGCAATCTCAGTTATGATGAGAGGCTGAGGGAATTAGACTTACCATCACTCGAAGCTAGAAGAGTAAGGGGGGATATGGTGACAGTCTTCAAATTCCTTCTTGGTTATGATAGAGTGGATAGGGATCGATATTTCGATATGGCTGGCTCTAGAACTAGAGGTCATAGTTTGAAGCTTCGTAAGAAAAGTTCTTTGCAGGATGTAAGGAAATACTTTTTCAGTGTAAGAGTAGTTGATAATTGGAATTCGCTAAGCGAGGAGGTAGTTAATGCTATCTCAATCCATAGTTTTAAGGACAGGTATGATAAGTATCACTAAGTCTAAAATGGAACCGATCAGGAGACGGGAAGATACGAGCTTTGGGCTCTTTACCGTAAACACAATTAGGTAATCACAATTAGGTAATCACACACATAAGGCTGATAGAGAGTATGTTTTCGTTTGGTACAGTATTCTGGATAAGTAAATGAACTGATTGTTGCGAAGTTTCTACATACAACGTAGAGGGAGAATTGAGAGACAGTTTTGGATCCTTTACATATTTATTATTATAAACCAGAACACAACTTAAACCCATATATTTTTTTTTATAGTTTTCAAGATTGTATTATTATGTATATTCTTTGGTCTTTAACATTATTTTATTTTTATTTATCAACCATGCTGCATGACCTCCTCTTCCAATCAAAACAAAACAGCTGAAACATAGAAAACTACACAATTCATCATAAAGAAAACGTATACTGTACATGGGTCATATAAATAAGATATATATTCTCGACACATGTATGTTTGCTTTAACTATATATATATATATATATATATATATATATATATATATATATATATATATATATATATATATATATATATATATATATATATATATATATATATATATATATATATATCCTCATTGACCATCACTCTTATAATAAAAACACTAACATTTCTTACTGTAAATGTCTAAGAAGAAGAGATATATTCTTTCTGTGATGCAAGACAATGTCATTTTATCCCCCTATGAGGAATCTACGATGTGATTCTCTTGATTTTAGAATATTCATATTTTAAACTGTCGTAATTGTATTTTTCTTCAGATCCAGAATTTTTTATCTTTGATTCTTTTATCGACAAAATATTTGAAATTTTAATATACCTGTCTTGAATATATTTCAAGACAGTTTATTTCTACGTACATTATGTAAGTGTTATTTTGCATATAGTTTCGTTTATTGTAACGTAAGTGCATGAATGTATACTTTTAGACTTAGCATGTATACTTATTAATTTCTATCATGTATACACGTATATTCGTATGTATAATGTGTAGTTTTTAGGGAGGCTGGCCGTAGAAGACGTGGAGAAAGGAATGTAGGTCACTAATGGATTTTAGCCATTAACCCTTCACCTCCTTGATAACGCTTATTGCATCGCCTCGTTGAACAAAGAACTGTTGTAAGCAAGTCATAACTCAACTTAGTCCTAGTACCAAGGACCCCGACAAACTAGAGGAGTTTGTGGGACTTTCTTACAAATAATTAGTTGCCGTCGTGAGATGCTACGAGGCACTCATTCTTACTGTGTTTGTTAACAGTACTTATAAGTTTATTATTAGTGGTACTCGTGAGACGTTACGAGACACTCAAGTAAAAAAACGTGATAGAGATACGTGGATCAGAAGATATTCAATGAGTTTGATTGGGAATCCCGTGATTGCTGACGACATCAGGGTTATCCGGATAGATGAGTACAGATGCAATGCAGATTTACCTTATTTCTAACAATATTTATAACTACGTGTGAGGGACAGAATGAGCTCATTTAATTGCACACTCGTAGGTAGAATGTATGTTAGAAAATTTATTATTCTGTATGAGGAAGTTTTACTTTAAGGTGAGGAGAGTTTATTTAAATATTCACATATCAACAGTTCATAAACCCCCTTATAAAATATGTGCATGTATGTCTATGCATGTAATATTAATTATATTTTATTGGTAGAGGATTTAATTTTGAGATCGTGGTAGGCCTCTACTGAAGCCGTGTCAGGATTTCCGAATTTAGGGGGTTATAAGATCGAAGGGTAAATAACACACAGGAAATCCTCCACAGCTTTTGGTCCTTCGAACCGGATGAGAATTGGTGTGGTAATGGTGAAAATAGTGTACATTTTAGATAAGCTCCCACCTTGTAAGAAGTTAGTGTAAAACTCTACGGTTAAAATCGTCCACATTTCAGCGAAAACAGGGAGGAGCATTGCATGTATTTGCATGAATATTGCAAATATAACTTTGAAATTTAAGTGGTTGTTGAAATAAATAAGAGAATCCCTTTCCCACGTGGATAAAGCGTTTCTCTATCTGTGGAAACGAAATATACTTTCGTAGTTGAGCGTCCATTAAGTAATTTGGATATTAGTACCCAATTTCGGCTGGGTGAACAGTGGTTTTTAGGGATTTGTGTGTTTACATATTTCCCATTTAACGATGTCTAGAATGTCGTATTGATTCCTTTGTTTACGTAAATAAACAGAAGGTAGTGACCCACCTACTGCTAGGTGCACAGTGTCGTTTGAGGAACAGTGTGGTTTGCATTACACTTTCCATTTACTGTTGCTGACTTAACAGTGTCGTTTAACTGATGAAAAGTGTGTTTTACACTTTGAGGATTGGCGTCATAATTGACGGAATTAAATAACTGTATGTTATTATCTTGAGATTTGGAAGATTGTCCTTTGATACTCTTTACAGAGTGATTGTTTGTTGCATTGTGGATGCATAAAGAAGATCGTGGATTCTTTGATGATAAAATTGCATCAACTATTTGTTTGTTGTTTTATGTTCTATTTGCTTTCTCAATATGTCGGTTAAACCTGAGGCATTAAAACGCCTTCGGGAATTGGTTCAACGTGATTGTGTTCAGTGTCAAACAGAACTTGCCAAAGATGATGAGACACTTGTTGTTAATTATTTAGAAAGATGTCATCATACGCTAACAGAAAGATTCGGAAGATATGATAGGAAATATGAAGAATATGTCGAGAATAAGCCCCTTAAAAGGGATTCTGAAGAGGAGGATACAGAACATGACAATCTAGCTGAAACAGTAAATAATATTAGCTTAGCTGTCCTAGAACGGATTCGTAAGTTAGGAACTATGGAGAGTACTAGAGCTCCTAGTTCCGAGAGTTCAAGCCTCCCCAGTGGGCAACCCACACCTAAATTTCCTGAAGTAAAAATACCGCAGTTCTCTGGAAACTATGATGAATGGAACGAGTTTTGGGATACGTTTGATAGTTTAGTACATAATACTTCTATGCCAACTATGACAAAGTTTACCATCTTGAGAAATGCCCTTAAAGGAGATGCAAAAGACACCATAAAGGGATATCCTGTTGCTAGTGAGAGTTATGATGAATGCATTCAACAGCTGCAAGCTGTTTATGCCAGCAAGGACAGGATTGTACGAAATTTAATGAGGAAATTGGTAAAAATACCAACTCCCTGTTCTAATTATTCATCACTTTTTAAGTTCAAGCAGGAAGTAGAAGCCATTACTCGAAGTCTGAAAAATTATAGAGACATGGAGAACACTGATTGGGTGTTTTCAGAACTCGTGATGATGAAATTGCCAGAAGATGTTGAGAACTGGATTAGCATGAAAATAGACACAAAATATCCTACATATGAAACCCTCTTGAAGGAACTGGGAAAATATGTATATCATATAGAGGGCAACAATACTAAAGGTAACACAAAGGGAGAGACCCAAACCTCCCAGAGAGATGAGATACAGTTCTATAAAAAGAATGTGGGTAGTTATGGTGCTACTGCAAATGTAGTAAATAGTAAAACAGAATGTGTATTCTGTGGTTGGCAAGGTCATAAGTCTGAACAGTGTAATAAAGTAGTAAGCATAAATGAACGCAGAGACAAATTGAGAGACAATAACAAATGTCTGAGATGTACTCAGTCAGGGCATTATGCAAATAAATGTTACACTCAGTTAAACTGTAAGAAGTGTAAGAAAAATGGTCATCATGCAGCCTTGTGTTATGAACAAGAGTCATATTTTCGTAGAAGGTTTGAAGAACCTTCATTTCTGAATGAACAGTCAGAAAATGGTTCAAATATAGATGAGTCAAGCAATGAGCAAGAACATTCTGACTCAGAAAAGGACAAGAAACATGTTGGTGTGATGACTATGAAGGCAGTACAGAGGCAAATGGTAAAGCCGAGTTTACCTTCATGTGCTCTGCCTACTGCAAGTGGAAAAATAAGCAGCTCAAAGGGAAATCTTTGGGTAAATACTAGGTTATTCTTTGATACAGGTTCCCAGTGTTCCTTTATAACTAGGGAATTAGCTGAAAGGCTTAAATTGAGCCCAGTAGATGAAATGTCTCTTGGTATTGATGCATTTCGTTCTGAGACGAAGAAAGGAAGTTTTCCTGTTGTAAATGTAGTTATCAAATTGGGGAAAAGAAGAGCCAGAGTTAAATTACTCGTAGTTGATGACATGGTAATTAGCATCCACACTCCAGGACTAGCAAAGGCTGCAAATGTGTTAAAGTCTAATGGTCACAAGTTGGCTGATGAAGATATTTATAGTGATGTACTGGATAACATTGGCATTGTTATTGGTGCCTTACATTTTAGTCAGTTTGTTAGTGGTATTAACAAGTGGGATGTCTATACTTTGATGGAAACACCAGGTGGTGTCATGTTGTATGGCCATATTCCTCGTGATACTCAACATGGATCCAGTAGTGTACAAAACCAACTTGTTATGCGAGTAGGAACACAGGTTATTGCCTACTACAACTCAAGAGTTGATTGATGAGGCCAAAGGGCCAGTTAATAAGTTGTTGAGTGAAGAGGCCATAGAGCCTGTTAATAAGCTGTTGATTGAGAAGGCCATAGAGCCTGTTAATAAGTTGTGGGAGCCAGAGAGTATTGGAGTAAAGCAAGAAGTGCATTACGAAGATAAAACTACACTTAGAAGTTTTACAGAGTACGTTCCCTTGAAGCCTATCCACACTCCTCTCCTACACAATTTTCAGAGTGCCTTTGGACAAATGAAGTCTCTAATAGAACAGTTGGAGGAAATATTGGAGAATGTTCATGTGGGTAATTTGTTGGATGCTTGTACCAGTGAAGAGAAACAGTATGATATATGCAATACTGCAGATGTAGAGTGGGAAAAGGCCAAAATATCACTGCAAGCATTGAATTCCAACAATGCAAGACTTCAAAGGGTACTGGATCAGCGCCTTTCTGAAAATTCTAGATCTCCTAAAGTATCAATCTTTAGTTTAATCTGGAATATAAATACAGACAAGTTGTCGTTGAAAGGTCTGAAGGCTAGAGATGAAGTGCTGACCAAACAGAAACTTCTGTCACTGGTGGGTATATTTTTGGACCCCTTAGGTCTAATATCACCCTTACTAAGAAGAGGGAAAATTCTTATTCAGAGAGCTTGGTCTGAAAAGCTCTCATGGGAATATCTGTTGTCAGAAGTATACGAAGAGGAATCATCAAATTATGAAAGATATGAACGTCAAGCTGCCCAAAGGGTTAAAGAATTGTGGGCACGCTTAATCATTGATGATAAATTGTAGTACTGATGGGGAGACCCTCCATTTTTTCCTTTTTGGAGGGGCCCAGGATGTCTTGAATATATTTCAAGACAGTTTATTTCTACGTACATTATGTAAGTGTTATTTTGCATATAGTTTCGTTTATTGTAACGTAAGTGCATGAATGTATACTTTTAGACTTAGCATGTATACTTATTAAGTTCTATCATGTATACACGTATATTCGTATGTATAATGTGTAGTTTATTAGGGAGGCTGGCCGTAGAAGACGTGGAGAAAGGAATGTAGGTCACTAATGGATTTTAGCCATTAACCCTTCACCTCCTTGATAACGCTTATTGCATCGCCTCGTTGAACAAAGAACTGTTGTAAGCAAGTCATAACTCAACTTAGTCCTAGTACCAAGGACCCCGACAAACTAGAGGAGTTTGTGGGACTTTCTTACAAAAGTTAGTTGCCGTCGTGAGATGCTACGAGGCACTCATTCTTACTGTGTTTGTTGACAGTACTTATAAGTTTATTATTAGTGGTACTCGTGAGACGTTACGAGACACTCAAGTAAAAAACGTGATAGAGATACGTGGATCAGAAGATATTCAATGAGTTTGATTGGGAATCCCGTGATTGCTGACGACATCAGGGTTATCCGGATAGATGAGTACAGATGCAATGCAGATTTACCTTATTTCTAACAATATTTATAACTACGTGTGAGGGACAGAATGAGCTCATTTAATTGAACACTCGTAGGTAGAATGTATGTTAGAAAATTTATTATTCTGTATGAGGAAGTTTTACTTTAAGGTGAGGAGAGTTTATTTAAATATTCACATATCAACAGTTCATAAACCCCCTTATAAAATATGTGCATGTATGTCTATGCATGTAATATTAATTATATTTTATTGGTAGAGGATTTAATTTTGAGATCGTGGTAGGCCTCTACTGAAGCCGTGTCAGGATTTCCGAATTTAGGGGGTTATAAGATCGAAGGGTAAATAACACACAGGAAATCCTCCACAGCTTTTGGTCCTTCGAACCGGATGAGAATTGGTGTGGTAATGGTGAAAATAGTGTACATTTTAGATAAGCTCCCACCTTGTAAGAAGTTAGTGTAAAACTCTACGGTTAAAATCGTCCACATTTCAGCGAAAACAGGGAGGAGCATTGCATGTATTTGCATGAATATTGCAAATATAACTTTGAAATTTAAGTGGTTGTTGAAATAAATAAGAGAATCCATTTCCCACGTGGATAAAGCGTTTCTCTATCTGTGGAAACGAAATATACTTTCGTAGTTGAGCGTCCATTAAGTAATTTGGATATTAGTACCCAATTTCGGCTGGGTGAACAGTGGTTTTTAGGGATTTGTGTGTTTACATATTTCCCATTTAACGATGTCTAGAATGTCGTATTGATTCCTTTGTTTACGTAAATAAACAGAAGGTAGTGACCCACCTACTGCTAGGTGCACAGTGTCGTTTAGAGGAACAGTGTGGTTTGCATTACACTTTCCATTTACTGTTGCTGACTTAACAGTGTCGTTTAACTGATGAAAAGTGTGTTTTACACTTTGAGGATTGGCGTCATAATTGACGGAATTAAATAACTGTATGTTATTATCTTGAGATTTGGAAGATTGTCCTTTGATACTCTTTACAGAGTGATTGTTTGTTGCATTGTGGATGCATAAAGAAGATCGTGGATTCTTTGATGATAAAATTGCATCAACTATTTGTTTGTTGTTTTATGTTCTATTTGCTTTCTCAATATGTCGGTTAAACCTGAGGCATTAAAACGCCTTCGGGAATTGGTTCAACGTGATTGTGTTCAGTGTCAAACAGAACTTGCCAAAGATGATGAGACACTTGTTGTTAATTATTTAGAAAGATGTCATCATACGCTAACAGAAAGATTTGGAAGATATGATAGGAAATATGAAGAATATGTCGAGAATAAGCCCCTTAAAAGGGATTCTGAAGAGGAGGATACAGAACATGACAATCTAGCTGAAACAGTAAATAATATTAGCTTAGCTGTCCTAGAACGGATTCGTAAGTTAGGAACTATGAAGAGTACTAGAGCTCCTAGTTCCGAGAGTTCAAGCCTCCCCAGTGGGCAACCCACACCTAAATTTCCTGAAGTAAAAATACCACAGTTCTCTGGAAACTATGATGAATGGAACGAGTTTTGGGATACGTTTGATAGTTTAGTACATAGTACTTCTATGGCAACTATGACAAAGTTTACCATCTTGAGAAATGCCCTTAAAGGAGATGCAAAAGACACCATAAAGGGATATCCTGTTGCTAGTGAGAGTTATGATGAATGCATTCAACAGCTGCAAGCTGTTTATGCCAGCAAGGACAGGATTGTACGAAATTTAATGAGGAAATTGGTAAAAATACCAACTCCCTCTTCTAATTATTCATCACTTTTTAAGTTCAAGCAGGAAGTAGAAGCCATTACTCGAAGTCTGAAAAATTATAAAGACATGGAGAACACTGATTGGGTGTTTTCAGAACTCGTGATGATGAAATTGCCAGAAGATGTTGAGAACTGGATTAGCATGAAAATAGACACAAAATATCCTACATATGAAACCCTCTTGAAGGAACTGGGAAAATATGTATATCATATAGAGGGCAACAATACTAAAGGTAACACAAAGGGAGAGACCCAAACCTCCCAGAGAGATGAGATACAGTTCTATAAAAAGAATGTGGGTAGTTATGGTGCTACTGCAAATGTAGTAAATAGTAAAACAGAATGTGTATTCTGTGGTTGGCAAGGTCATAAGTCTGAACAGTGTAATAAAGTAGTAAGCATAAATGAACGCAGAGACAAATTGAGAGACAATAACAAATGTCTGAGATGTACTCAGTCAGGGCATTATGCAAATAAATGTTACACTCAGTTAAACTGTAAGAAGTGTAAGAAAAATGGTCATCATGCAGCCTTGTGTTATGAACAAGAGTCATATTTTCGTAGAAGGTTTGAAGAACCTTCATTTCTGAATGAACAGTCAGAAAATGGTTCAAATATAGATGAGTCAAGCAATGAGCAAGAACATTCTGACTCAGAAAAGGACAAGAAACATGTTGGTGTGATGACTATGAAGGCAGTACAGAGGCAAATGGTGAAGCCGAGTTTACCTTCATGTGCTCTGCCTACTGCAAGTGGAAAAATAAGCAGCTCAAAGGGAAATCTTTGGGTAAATACTAGGTTATTCTTTGATACAGGTTCCCAGTGTTCCTTTATAACTAGGGAATTAGCTGAAAGGCTTAAATTAAGCCCAGTAGATGAAATGTCTCTTGGTATTGATGCATTTCGTTCTGAGACGAAGAAAGGAAGTTTTCCTGTTGTAAATGTAGTTATCAAATTGGGGAAAAGAAGAGCCAGAGTTAAATTACTCGTAGTTGATGACATGGTAATTAGCATCCACACTCCAGGACTAGCAAAGGCTGCAAATGTGTTAAAGTCTAATGGTCACAAGTTGGCTGATGAAGATATTTATAGTGATGTACTGGATAACATTGGCATTGTTATTGGTGCCTTACATTTTAGTCAGTTTGTTAGTGGTATTAACAAGTGGGATGTCTATACTTTGATGGAAACACCAGGTGGTGTCATGTTGTATGGCCATATTCCTCGTGATACTCAACATGGGTCCAGTAGTGTACAAAACCAACTTGTTATGCGAGTAGGAACACAGTTATTGCCTACTACAACACAAGAGTTGATTGATGAGGCCAAAGGCCAGTTAATAAGTTGTTGAGTGAAGAGGCCATAGAGCCTGTTAATAAGTTGTTGAGTGAAGAGGCCATAGAGCCTGTTAATAAGCTGTTGATTGAGAAGGCCATAGAGCCTGTTAATAAGTTGTGGGAGCCAGAGAGTATTGGAGTAAAGCAAGAAGTGCATTACGAAGATAAAACTACACTTAGAAGTTTTACAGAGTACGTTCCCTTGAAGCCTATCCACACTCCTCTCCTACACAATTTTCAGAGTGCCTTTGGACAAATGAAGTCTCTAATAGAACAGTTGGAGGAAATATTGGAGAATGTTCATGTGGGTAATTTGTTGGATGCTTGTACCAGTGAAGAGAAACAGTATGATATATGCAATACTGCAGATGTAGAGTGGGAAAAGGCCAAAATATCACTGCAAGCATTGAATTCCAACAATGCAAGACCTCAAAGGGTACTGGATCAGCGACTTTCTAAAGAATCTAGATCTCCTAACGTATCAATCTTTAGTTTAATCTGGAATATAAATACAGACAAGTTGTCGTTGAAAGGTCTGAAGGCTAGAGATGAAGTGCTGACAAAACAGAAACTTCTGTCACTGGTGGGTATATTTTTGGACCCCTTAGGTCTAATATCACCCTTACTAAGAAGAGGGAAAATTCTTATTCAGAGAGCTTGGTCTGAAAAGCTCTCATGGGAATATCTGTTGTCAGAAGTATACGAAGAGGAATCATCAAATTATGAAAGATATGAACGTCAAGCTGCCCAAAGGGTTAAAGAATTGTGGGCACGCTTAATCATTGATGATAAATTGTAGTACTGATGGGGAGACCCTCCATTTTTTCCTTTTTGGAGGGGCCCAGGATGTCTTGAATATATTTCAAGACAGTTTATTTCTACGTACATTATGTAAGTGTTATTTTGCATATAGTTTCGTTTATTGTAACGTAAGTGCATGAATGTATACTTTTAGACTTAGCATGTATACTTATTAAGTTCTATCATGTATACACGTATATTCGTATGTATAATGTGTAGTTTATTAGGGAGGCTGGCCGTAGAAGACGTGGAGAAAGGAATGTAGGTCACTAATGGATTTTAGCCATTAACCCTTCACCTCCTTGATAACGCTTATTGCATCGCCTCGTTGAACAAAGAACTGTTGTAAGCAAGTCATAACTCAACTTAGTCCTAGTACCAAGGACCCCGACAAACTAGAGGAGTTTGTGGGACTTTCTTACAAATAGTTAGTTGCCGTCGTGAGATGCTACGAGGCACTCATTCTTACTGTGTTTGTTAACAGTACTTATAAGTTTATTATTAGTGGTACTCGTGAGACGTTACGAGACACTCAAGTAAAAAACGTGATAGAGATACGTGGATCAGAAGATATTCAATGAGTTTGATTGGGAATCCCGTGATTGCTGACGACATCAGGGTTATCCGGATAGATGAGTACAGATGCAATGCAGATTTACCTTATTTCTAACAATATTTATAACTACGTGTGAGGGACAGAATGAGCTCATTTAATTGAACACTCGTAGGTAGAATGTATGTTAGAAAATTTATTATTCTGTATGAGGAAGTTTTACTTTAAGGTGAGGAGAGTTTATTTAAATATTCACATATCAACAGTTCATAAACCCCCTTATAAAATATGTGCATGTATGTCTATGCATGTAATATTAATTATATTTTATTGGTAGAGGATTTAATTTTGAGATCGTGGTAGGCCTCTACTGAAGCCGTGTCAGGATTTCCGAATTTAGGGGGTTATAAGATCGAAGGGTAAATAACACACAGGAAATCCTCCACAGCTTTTGGTCCTTCGAACCGGATGAGAATTGGTGTGGTAATGGTGAAAATAGTGTACATTTTAGATAAGCTCCCACCTTGTAAGAAGTTAGTGTAAAACTCTACGGTTAAAATCGTCCACATTTCAGCGAAAACAGGGAGGAGCATTGCATGTATTTGCATGAATATTGCAAATATAACTTTGAAATTTAAGTGGTTGTTGAAATAAATAAGAGAATCCCTTTCCCACGTGGATAAAGCGTTTCTCTATCTGTGGAAACGAAATATACTTTCGTAGTTGAGCGTCCATTAAGTAATTTGGATATTAGTACCCAATTTCGGCTGGGTGAACAGTGGTTTTTAGGGATTTGTGTGTTTACATATTTCCCATTTAACGATGTCTAGAATGTCGTATTGATTCCTTTGTTTACGTAAATAAACAGAAGGTAGTGACCCACCTACTGCTAGGTGCACAGTGTCGTTTGAGGAACAGTGTGGTTTGCATTACACTTTCCATTTACTGTTGCTGACTTAACAGTGTCGATTAACTGATGAAAAGTGTGTTTTACACTTTGAGGATTGGCGTCATAATTGACGGAATTAAATAACTGTATGTTATTATCTTGAGATTTGGAAGATTGTCCTTTGATACTCTTTACAGAGTGATTGTTTGTTGCATTGTGGATGCATAAAGAAGATCGTGGATTCTTTGATGATAAAATTGCATCAACTATTTGTTTGTTGTTTTATGTTCTATTTGCTTTCTCAATATGTCGGTTAAACCTGAGGCATTAAAACGCCTTCGGGAATTGGTTCAACGTGATTGTGTTCAGTGTCAAACAGAACTTGCCAAAGATGATGAGACACTTGTTGTTAATTATTTAGAAAGATGTCATCATACGCTAACAGAAAGATTCGGAAGATATGATAGGAAATATGAAGAATATGTCGAGAATAAGCCCCTTAAAAGGGATTCTGAAGAGGAGGATACAGAACATGACAATCTAGCTGAAACAGTAAATAATATTAGCTTAGCTGTCCTAGAACGGATTCGTAAGTTAGGAACTATGGAGAGTACTAGAGCTCCTAGTTCCGAGAGTTCAAGCCTCCCCAGTGGGCAACCCACACCTAAATTTCCTGAAGTAAAAATACCGCAGTTCTCTGGAAACTATGATGAATGGAACGAGTTTTGGGATACGTTTGATAGTTTAGTACATAGTACTTCTATGGCAACTATGACAAAGTTTACCATCTTGAGAAATGCCCTTAAAGGAGATGCAAAAGACACCATAAAGGGATATCCTGTTGCTAGTGAGAGTTATGATGAATGCATTCAACAGCTGCAAGCTGTTTATGCCAGCAAGGACAGGATTGTACGAAATTTAATGAGGAAATTGGTAAAAATACCAACTCCCTGTTCTAATTATTCATCACTTTTTAAGTTCAAGCAGGAAGTAGAAGCCATTACTCGAAGTCTGAAAAATTATAAAGACATGGAGAACACTGATTGGGTGTTTTCAGAACTCGTGATGATGAAATTGCCAGAAGATGTTGAGAACTGGATTAGCATGAAAATAGACACAAAATATCCTACATATGAAACCCTCTTGAAGGAACTGGGAAAATATGTATATCATATAGAGGGCAACAATACAAAAGGTAACACAAAGGGAGAGACCCAAACCTCCCAGAGAGATGAGATACAGTTCTATAAAAAGAATGTGGGTAGTTATGGTGCTACTGCAAATGTAGTAAATAGTAAAACAGAATGTGTATTCTGTGGTTGGCAAGGTCATAAGTCTGAACAGTGTAATAAAGTAGTAAGCATAAATGAACGCAGAGACAAATTGAGAGACAATAACAAATGTCTGAGATGTACTCAGTCAGGGCATTATGCAAATGAATGTTACACTCAGTTAAACTGTAAGAAGTGTAAGAAAAATGGTCATCATGCAGCCTTGTGTTATGAACAAGAGTCAAAATTTCGTAGAAGGTTTGAAGAACCTTCATTTCTGAATGAACAGTCAGAAAATGGTTCAAATATAGATGAGTCAAGCAATGAGCAAGAACATTCTGACTCAGAAAAGGACAAGAAACATGTTGGTGTGATGACTATAAAGGCAGTACAGAGGCAAATGGTGAAGCCGAGTTTACCTTCATGTGCTCTGCCTACTGCAAGTGGAAAAATAAGCAGCTCAAAGGGAAATCTTTGGGTAAATACTAGGTTATTCTTTGATACAGGTTCCCAGTGTTCCTTTATAACTAGGGAATTAGCTGAAAGGCTTAAATTGAGCCCAGTAGATGAAATGTCTCTTGGTATTGATGCATTTCGTTCTGAGACGAAGAAAGGAAGTTTTCCTGTTGTAAATGTAGTTATCAAATTGGGGAAAAGAAGAGCCAGAGTTAAATTACTCGTAGTTGATGACATGGTAATTAGCATCCACACTCCAGGACTAGCAAAGGCTGCAAATGTGTTAAAGTCTAATGGTCACAAGTTGGCTGATGAAGATATTTATAGTGATGTACTGGATAACATTGGCATTGTTATTGGTGCCTTACATTTTAGTCAGTTTGTTAGTGGTATTAACAAGTGGGATGTCTATACTTTGATGGAAACACCAGGTGGTGTCATGTTGTATGGCCATATTCCTCGTGATACTCAACATGGGTCCAGTAGTGTACAAAACCAACTTGTTATGCGAGTAGGAACACAGTTATTGCCTACTACAACACAAGAGTTGATTGGTGAGGCCAAAGGGCCAGTTAATAAGTTGTTGAGTGAAGAGGCCATAGAGCCTGTTAATAAGCTGTTGATTGAGAAGGCCATAGAGCCTGTTAATAAGATGTGGGAGCCAGAGAGTATTGGAGTAAAGCAAGAAGTGCATTACGAAGATAAAACTACACTTAGAAGTTTTACAGAGTACGTTCCCTTGAAGCCTATCCACACTCCTCTCCTACACAATTTTCAGAGTGCCTTTGGACAAATGAAGTCTCTAATAGAACAGTTGGAGGAAATATTGGAGAATGTTCATGTGGGTAATTTGTTGGATGCTTGTACCAGTGAAGAGAAACAGTATGATATATGCAATACTGCAGATGTAGAGTGGGAAAAGGCCAAAATATCACTGCAAGCATTGAATTCCAACAATGCAAGACCTCAAAGGGTACTGGATCAGCGACTTTCTAAAGAATCTAGATCTCCTAACGTATCAATCTTTAGTTTAATCTGGAATATAAATACAGACAAGTTGTCATTGAAAGGTCTGAAGGCTAGAGATGAAGTGCTGACAAAGCAGAAACTTCTGTCACTGGTGAGGTATATTTTTGGACCCCTTAGGTCTAATATCACCCTTACTAAGAAGAGGGAAAATTCTTATTCAGAGAGCTTGGTCTGAAAAGCTCTCATGGGAATATCTGTTGTCAGAAGTATACGAAGAGGAATCATCAAATTATGAAAGATATGAACGTCAAGCTGCCCAAAGGGTTAAAGAATTGTGGGCACGCTTAATCATTGATGATAAATTGTAGTACTGATGGGGAGACCCTCCATTTTTTCCTTTTTGGAGGGGCCCAGGATGTCTTGAATATATTTCAAGACAGTTTATTTCTACGTACATTATGTAAGTGTTATTTTGCATATAGTTTCGTTTATTGTAACGTAAGTGCATGAATGTATACTTTTAGACTTAGCATGTATACTTATTAAGTTCTATCATGTATACACGTATATTCGTATGTATAATGTGTAGTTTTTAGGAGGCTGGCCGTAGAAGACGTGGAGAAAGGAATGTAGGTCACTAATGGATTTTAGCCATTAACCCTTCACCTCCTTGATAACGCTTATTGCATCGCCTCGTTGAACAAAGAACTGTTGTAAGCAAGTCATAACTCAACTTAGTCCTAGTACCAAGGACCCCGACAAACTAGAGGAGTTTGTGGGACTTTCTTACAAATAATTAGTTGCCGTCGTGAGATGCTACGAGGCACTCATTCTTACTGTGTTTGTTAACAGTACTTATAAGTTTATTATTAGTGGTACTCGTGAGACGTTACGAGACACTCAAGTAAAAAAAACGTGATAGAGATACGTGGATCAGAAGATATTCAATGAGTTTGATTGGGAATCCCGTGATTGCTGACGACATCAGGGTTATCCGGATAGATGAGTACAGATGCAATGCAGATTTACCTTATTTCTAACAATATTTATAACTACGTGTGAGGGACAGAATGAGCTCATTTAATTGCACACTCGTAGGTAGAATGTATGTTAGAAAATTTATTATTCTGTATGAGGAAGTTTTACTTTAAGGTGAGGAGAGTTTATTTAAATATTCACATATCAACAGTTCATAAACCCCCTTATAAAATATGTGCATGTATGTCTATGCATGTAATATTAATTATATTTTATTGGTAGAGGATTTAATTTTGAGATCGTGGTAGGCCTCTACTGAAGCCGTGTCAGGATTTCCGAATTTAGGGGGTTATAAGATCGAAGGGTAAATAACACACAGGAAATCCTCCACAATACCTTTGTGATGATCTAAGGTCTTTGGTATCCTTAGCTGTATTAGGCCAACCTTCTTCTTCTTCTTCTTCTTCTTCTTCTTCTTCTTCTTCTTCTTCTTCTTCTTCTTCTTCTTCTTCTTCTTCTGCTTCTTCTTCTTCTTCTTCTTCTTCTTCTTCTTCTCCCTCTGCTTCTTCTTCTTCTTCTTCTTCATCTTCTTCTTCTTCTTCTTCTTATTATTATTATTATTATTATTATTATTATTATTATTATTATTATTATTATTATTATTATTATTATTATTATTATTATTCTCCTTCTTGTTCTTCTTCTTCTTCTTCTCCTTCTTCTTCTTTTTCTCAGCCTCTCATCATAACTGAGATTGCGTATTTCTGGCACCAGTTTCGTGACATGTCTTTGAACTTTTTCAAGCTTAGCTATGTGCTTTTTCAAGTGTGGATTCCAAAAGGGGGCTGCATATTCGAGTTTTGGCCTCACATAGGTTACATAAATATTTCTGAGCATTTCCTTGTCCATGTGCCTGAAGGCTACCCTTACATTTTATAAGCATGCATATGCTGTCCTTACTATGTCATTTAAATGTATTTCTGGAGACAAATCTGCCAGTATGTTTACTCCTAGATCTCTCTCATTTTCTGTCTCTTGAAGTTGTGCTCCAGCCACCGAGCAGTCAAGCTTGGGCCTTCTTGCACTTGTACCCATTCTCATTACCTTACATTTTGAAGTATTGAGTTTCATTAGCCGCTTTTCTGACCACTCATGCAGACTCTTTAGATATTCCTGAAGTTCTCTACCATTGTTCTCGTTTTTTTACTTTCTTCACAATCTTTGCATCATCTGCAAACATATTCATGAATGAATTTACAGACTCTGGTAGGTCATTTACATATACAAGGAACAAAAGTGGCCCTAAAACTAAACCCTGTGGAACTCCACTACTAACTCTTCTCCATTCAGACACTGAGTGTCTTACTCTAACCATCTGTTCCCTTCCTTCTAAGTAAGTTTTTATCCATTCCAAGACATTTCCACCTATTCTAGCCATTGCTTGCAGCTTCCTAATAAGTCTCCCATGTGGAACAGTGTCAAACGCTTTCTGGAAGTCTAGGTGTGTGTGCTTACCTAATTGTGATTACCTAATTGTGTTTACGGGAAAGAGCCCAAAGCTCGTATCTTCCCGTCTCCTGAGAGGTTCCATTTTAGACTTAGTGATACTTATCATACCTGTCCTTAAAACTATGGATTGAGATAGCATTAACTACCTCCTCGCTTAGCGAATTCCAATTATCAACTACTCTTACACTGAAAAAGTATTTCCTTACATCCTGCAAAGAACTTTTCTTACGAAGCTTCAAACTATGACCTCTAGTTCTAGAGCCAGCCATATCAAAATATCGATCCCTATCCACTCTATCATAAACATGAAGGAATTTAAAGACTGTCACCATATCCCTCCTCACTCTTCTAGCTTCGAGTGATGGTAAGTCTAATTCCCTCAGCCTCTCATCATAACTGAGATTGCGTATTTCTGGCACCAGTTTCGTGGCATGTCTTTGAACTTTTTCAAGCTTAGCTATGTGCTTTTTCAAGTGCGGATTCCAAAAGGGGGCTGCATATTCGAGTTTTGGCCTCACATAGGTTACATAAATATTTCTGAGCATTTCCTTGTCCATGTGCCTGAAGGCTACCCTTACATTAGATAAGAATGCATATGCTGCCCTTACTATGCCATTTATATGTATTTCTGGAGACAAATCTGCCAGTATGTTTACTCCTAGATCTCTCTCATTTTCTGTCTCTTGAAGTTGTACTCCAGCCACCGAGTAGTCAAGCTTGGGCCTTCTTGCACTTGTACCCATTCTCATTACCTTACATTTTGAAGTACTGAATTTCATTAGCCACTTTTCTGACCACTCATGCAGATTATTTAGATCCTCCTGAAGTTCTCTACCATTGTTCTCGTTTTTTACTTTCTTCATAATCTTTGCATCATCTGCAAACATATTCATGAATGAATTTACAGACTCTGGTAGGTCATTTACATATACAAGGAACAAAAGTGGCCCTAAAACTGAACCCTGTGGAACTCCACTACTAACTCTTCTCCATTCAGACACTGAGTGTTTTACTCTAACCCTCTGTTCCCTTCCTTCTAAGTAAGTTGTTTATATATTCCAAAACATTTCCACCTATTCT
>JAXCGZ010020807.1:0-40000 GCA_037179515.1 Halocaridina rubra | reverse complement strand
AGAGGTAGAGGTTGTATAGATCAGATTTTTATAGTTATGCAGTTATGTGAGAAATATTTAGCAAAGGGTAAGGATGTGTATTTTGCATTTTTGGATATAGAGAAAGCGTATGATGGAGTTGATAGAGAGGCAATGTGAAATGTTTTGAGATTATATGGAATTAATGGTAAATTGTTGCGTGCAGTGAAGAGTTTGTATGAGGGCAGTAGAGCTTGTGTTAGGGTAGGGAATGAAGTGAGTGAGTGGTTTCCAGTGTCAGGGATGTGTGATGTCACCATGGCTGTTCAATTTGTATATTGATGGAGTCGTAAGAAAGGTCCATGAGCGAGTGCGTGGTCGAGGTTTGAGAATGGTAGATGGGGATGATAACGAGTGGGAACTGAATCAGTTGCTGTTTGTAGATGATGCTGTGGTGGTGGCAGATTCAGAGGAGAAGCTGTGTCAGTTAGTGTCAGAATTTGGAATGGTGTGTGAGAGAAGGAAGTTGCGAGTGAATGTGGGAAAGAGTAAGGTTATGAGGTGTACAAGAAATGAGGATGATGCTGGATTAAATGTTATGTTGAGTGGAGAGACACTTGAGGAAGTTGATCAGTTTAAGTATTTAGGCTCGGTCATAGCTGCAAATGGCGGAGTGGAAGCAGATGTGTGTCACAGAGTGAATGAAGGATGTAAAGTGTTGGGAACATTGAAAGGAGTGATGAAGAATAGAGGGTTGGGAATGAATGTTAAGAAAGTTTTGTATGAGAAAGTGGTTGTGCCAATTGTGATGTATGGATCAGAGTTATGGAGTATGAAAGTAAGTGAGAGACGGAAACTAAATGTGTTTGAGATGAAATGCCGGAGGAGTATGACTGGTGTATCTCGGTTGGATCGGGTTAGGAATGAAGTGGTGAGAGCAAGAAAGGGTGTGAGGAGAGAAATTGCAG
Source organism: Halocaridina rubra (assembly GCA_037179515.1). Classification (NCBI taxonomy): domain Eukaryota; kingdom Metazoa; phylum Arthropoda; class Malacostraca; order Decapoda; family Atyidae; genus Halocaridina; species Halocaridina rubra. Next base: position 39,074 of record JAXCGZ010020807.1, on the reverse strand, counting down.
CCAGAGTAGATATGAATGTTCTGAAATGGTTTGGCCATGTGAAAAGTATGGATGATGAAAGGCTGCTGAAAAAGGTGATGAATGCGAGAGTTGATGGGAGAAATGCTGGAGGGAGGCCTAGGTTTGGGTGGATGGATGGAGTAAAGAGAGCCCTGAATGATAGGAGGATGGATGTGAGGGAAGCAAGCAAGCGTGAAAGGAATAGGAATGAGTGGTGAGCGATTGTGACGCAGCTCTGATGGGCATCTGCTGTTACTACGGGGCTGCATCTTACAGAGGTAGCCCTGTGGTAGGAGCAGTAGGGGAGTTGGCAGTTGTGAAGCGACACAGGTTGTGGAAGAGCCGGGAGGATGGACTGTGGCACTCCAGCAGTGCCATCTGAATGGTCGCTAGCTCCCTCGTCATTGCCCATAGAGCAAAGTAATCCCCTAATTGTGTTCTCTTTTTTATGTCGGCTACCCCCAATTAAAGGGGGAAACAGCCAAGGTAGATAGATAGAATGAGAGAGAGAGAGAGAGAGAGAGAGAGAGAGAGAGAGAGAGAGAGAGAGAGAGAGAGAGAGAGAGAGAGAGAGAGAGAGAGCGAGAGAGAGAGAGAGAGAGAGAAAGGTCGTTCTGAAAATTGTAATCATATTTAGGTGTCGAATTCACCTTGAACACGTCCATTGGAAGGTCATGAAATACAGGGGGTAGCTGCTGAGCGGTATTTATTTAAGCAAGGAATTTCCCCCAAGCCCTTGAGAATGGCATCTACATATTTGCCTGATTGTTAAAAAAAAAATAGTAGCTGTGTCCTGCTCTGAAGCTTTGTGCAAACATTTTTATACTACAATGAAAAGTTGAGGCAGTGATTAGCCCAACCTATTTTAGGTTCTCCACCATTTAGAAATAAGACTTTTCTATTACAGTCATCAAGAGGAGTAGTTTTAACAGTTTTCATTATACTTCATTAGCTAAGAACATGAAATGGGTGGAGTTAATTATAACATAAGCTATATACTAGTTCACTGAAATCCTAGGGAGGAGTCAAGTTCTCTAGCTATACATATATAACAAAAATTCTGTTTTAGGAAAAGGTCAATATCGTGACCTTAGAGTCACATATAAGTATCTGTACATAGTAAAGTTCTGGCAGTAATATATCAATACTGACGGCAATGTCAGCAAATATAACAATGGGAGACTGTTGATCACAGATTTCACGAAGTCAGGAGCTGACGTCACGTGATATCACATGGTATTATGCAACATCTCATTATCGGAGCTCAATAAGAATTGATACTTGCCTTTTATCAACAGTGGAAAAAGGTTAGGTTGGGTTAAGCTAGGTTATGTTGGAAGTAAAGCTTCAAGGCCAAACTCAAATTCTACCCTAACCTAATCTAAACTTTCTTCACTGTTGATAAATGACAGGTCCCAATTCTTCAGGAGCTCCCACATTATGCCCCTGGCAGGGATTCAAACCTAAGAAACATAATCAGTGATCCAAAGCGCTACCAACTGTATCACCGAAGGTATAAGAGAAGAATAATATCTCTCAGCTAATTGCTAAGCTAGGGAATGAACTCATTCTACTGAGTGTCAATGTTCATTGCATTCTCTTTCCACCTCACTTACTATATAACCATCCACATTGAGCAAGCAAACACATCATATGTGAAAACCTGAAACATCTTTTGTTCCTTTATTCCCCCTGGTTGGGATTCGAACCTAAGACACATAATCAGTGTGCCTTGGCACACACTCTTAATATATATATATATATATATATATATATATATATATATATATATATATATATATATATATATATATATATATATATATATATATATATATATATATATATATATATATATATATATATATATATATATATATATATATATATATATATATATATATATATATATATATATATATATATATATATAAATATATATTATTATTATTATTATTATTATTGTTATTATTATTATTATTATTATTATTATTATTATTATTATTATTATTATTATTATTATTATTATTATTATTATTATTATTATTACTATTATTATTATTATTATTATTATTAGTAGTAGTAGTAGTAGTAGTAGTAGTAGTAGTAGTAGTAGTAGTAGTAGTAGTAGTAGTAGTGGTAGTAGTAGTAGTAGTAGTAGTAGTAGTAGTAGTAGTAGTAGTAGTAGTAGTAGTAGTAGAATTGGATTTAGTATATTCAAAGCGGGCGCCCTATGACGTCGAGCGAGGTTAAACCGGAAATCCAAGATGGCGTCTTTGTTGTGATTGCAAAGAAAAAGACTTCACTTTGGGTGTCTTGTGATTGAGCCGTGACATTTTGCAACACATTCACCACCTTCGCTCATTCCTTTATTTCCTCCTCCCCCCCAAAGTGTTCCATCCTGCCTCGAACTCGGAACCACTTCCCCCAAAGTGCCTCCAGAAGTTATAATTTGGGACGGAAAAAGACCTTGAAAGGGAACAAAAAGTACGGGTGGTGTTGTGATAGGTCAACCTTGTGTTTGTGGTCATCTTTTCTGCCCTCTTACTCATTCTCTCTTTCTCTCAGTCGCATATTCATTCCATCCTCCGTTGCTCTCTCTCATTCTGCCTTCATATCCTCATTCTACGGGTAAGAAACTTTGTAGAGGAGAGAGGCTATTGTTTTGTCACCATAAGCCATTCACTCTCCCACTCATTCTTTCTCATTCAGCTCTTCATTCGTTTTTCTCACTTGGCTTCATTTTTAAGACATTCTATGGTAAGGACGTGTCGGTTTTGTTTTTTAATCACCATAACCAGATATTTCGCACTCATTTTTACTCAATGAGTTTAAAAGATATAAACCAGCCAGGTAACGGGGAATTACGAGCATAGGGGTCATTCCCTTGAACATAACTGGGTAAATACAGAGTCATTCCGTACTTATATTCTTTCACATTCATTCTTATTATATATGTAATAATAGTAATAAAAAAAAAGTCATTCCACTCTTTAGCAAATACTCATTCCATTCACCAATTATTTAGTCAATCTCAGTCTTTCTCATTCCTTCCTTAGTTCATTTTAATACCTAAAATAGTTATTATAAGTTATTTTCTATTCATTCTTCTCATTCTTTCTTTATTTGTTTATGTAATATCTGATTTAGTTCTTCAGAAATTTCTGTTATGGTAGTGCAATAAGTTTTTTTTTTACTATTACACCCTTCTCATCCCCAGCTATTTTTTGCCGTGTTAGTAGGCCTCAATATTGTAAGTTTTCATGAGTTTAGAACGAATCTACAGTCACAATAATCGTAAATTCCATGTTTTTAGGCTGGGTTAGGTTAGGATAAGATACCTTATATCAGATCAGGTCAGGTTAGAAATAATTTTCAACAGTTTTAAAGGTCAGACTCCTTCAAAGTACATATAAAAGAAAAGGATAGGAAAAACATTAATGTCACCTCCCATGGTAGTTGATGGTTGCAAATTGTGAAGATTTGCCTCGCATTAAGTTCATACTCCTCCAAAAGTAGATAATTTCTTCTTTATTTTTGACATTGTCAGAGTTTTGTTACTATGATTTTTTATGTGATTTCAATAACAATGAAATACTATTTAGTGGCAGTTATCTTCATGGTAGAAAACTAGTAATTACTTTAATATAATTTTACATACTACATACCTATATATATATATATATATATTATTGTTCGTGTTTTTTGTGTAACCGTATTGGGGACATGAGGTTTCGTACATAGAAATAAAAACGAGGTTTCCTACAAAGAACGACGCTTTGTATATAAAATGGGAGGAGGTTTCGTACATAGATATTTTTTCAAAAATTGATTATGAGCTAATTCAGTAATTATTGCTAATAAAGTGTTACTTGTTCCAATCTCTAATGTATTTGATATATTAGTACAGGAAGCCCATTTTGGAGGTTCCCAAAACATTAAAAGAAAAAAATCCAAAGTCAAATATTAATTATCAAGTTATTTTATTTTAAAATATACATATAAACATAATTATTTACAAAAACATATTAGGTTAGGATTAATATATAGCGAAGCTAAGTGCTAAGTAAATGGCCCTTAATCTTTCACATTAAAGATATCAAAATCTTTAGATCTCCTGTGTTAATTATCAGTCACAGTTGAAACATAAATAAAGTGTAAAATTAATCAGGATTTGAAAAATTAAATATATAGGTAAGTATTAATACTAATATATGCATCTAGAATGAATTTAAAAAAAAAAAAAAATAAGAATAAAGACAAACTAGACTGCACTTTACCGCTGAAATACCCAAGAGCACCCCCATTTTTCCACGTCGAAACACATCTGAAAAACGAACAGGTCCAACCAGTAGTTAGCATAATTTATGCGCAAAATCACGTGACATACTAAAATGGAGTTTTTTGATAAACGGCTAATAATATCATTTCATTTTATTTCCTAAACAAAAGATCAATTTATTGAACTTTTTTATTGTACGAAATCTCGTTCTCTATTGTACGAATCCTCGTTTTTTATTGCACGAAACCTCGTTTTGTTTATATACAAAACGCCGTATGTACGAAACATTGTGTAGCCACCATATTAATCCCCATTTGAATATGGATGGAATTAAGGTAGGGTGCCTTTCCTAATACCCCCATGAGCTTGGACACGGGTTTTTTGTTACGTTTCGAATGCTGTAACCAAAGCGCTACCATATATATATATATATATATATATATATATATATATATATATATATATATATATATATATATATATATATATATATATATATATATATATATATATATATATATATAGTAAAGTCTGGCTGAAGCAAAAATGCATTTTCACTACAGGCTGCTTATTATAAAAAAATCTTGCAGACAAAGTTAAGATAAAGTCTGTATATTGAACCACAATATATATGTGTACATGAAAAGTGATAAACAATTAGACGTGTACATAAAACTTATAATCAGTAGTAGTAGTAACTATAGTTGTGGTAGTAGTCGTAATAGTAATATTACTACTATTTTATTACATTCAGTTATATTAATGAATTAATAATAATAATAAGTATTATTAATATTTATTTACATTGTTTTAGTAATTTTTTAAATTATAGTACTCTTAATGTTTTAATATTGTAATAATAATAATGAAAGTAAGCATTAACTAATGAGGTTCTGCATGTTATTAGTTTGCAACGACTCCCCCATAATTTCTTAGGTGCATAACTTCAAAATAAGTATATGCTTTGCTACATTTGTGTCTTAACTCATGGTGAAGATAGTTTCACACATGGCATATCATTTCCAGTCGTGTATTCATTAGGGGAAGACTTGTACCTTCCCTATTCAAATGTCATTTTTGGATAGACTACGTGACACCTGAGGGAATGTGCAGAAATATACTTTTGGAATATCATTTCAAGGGAAAAAAAATGTATGGACTTTGAACTAGATCAGTGATTAAGATGCAGTAAATTACTGACTTTAGTCTTTCAAACCCTTTGTTGTAACCTGTCTGTTATATATGTGATAAAGTGGTGAATTATAGATGCAAGGATAAATTGTAATCTTCGGTGTCAAAAGCCAAATATATAACCTTTGCCTACATACTAAGATGGAGCAGGGAATTTCTTGCCTTCAATGACCAAGACCATTGACATAAATAATACCTTATATTGGAGTGTTTTATAACTAGTGCAGTCTTTGCCGGGAAAAATTTCTTCAACCTTTCCTTTGTATATTAAATGCAGAGTGAGAGATTGCATTTTTCAGAGTTATGCACCTCTCATTTGTTTATGAAATGCAGTGTTAAACTGCCATTTACAATGTGAGCAATCATTGGTAATTTTTGCCTCATATTCAAGATATATTGGTAAAATTCCACCTTCATTTTCAAAAATCAATCGCATAACCTTTGCTTTATATCTGATATGCAATGATAAAGAGTTGTCCAGTAGTAGAAACCATAAACAACACTGCTTCTTCTTGTTTTATAATTTGTATGCAATGATAAATGGTAGCTTGCAGTCTCAGAAGCCATAAGCAGTTATTGTGAGGGTCATTTTGCCATATATCCAAACTTAAAATGATAATTAGCGATTACCAGCGTCGGAGTCCACGAGCATAAGTTATCCGTAGTCTGTAGCCAGGATGTAATGATAAATAGTCGTCTTTAGTGCCGGAAACTAATAATATAATTTTTGTATTATGCTTTCAATTTAATTATTATAAGGATGATGTCATAAGTTTATATTTCAGAATGATGTTATGATGGGTGATCGAGTTGTTGACATTAATGTTGCTACTGTGGAGGAATTGGAGACATTGGTGGGCGTTGGTCGAGCCAAGGCAGAGGCCATTGTCACCACACGCAATGTAAGACTACATTTTTATAGTTATTTGCATTGCATCCATAATACTTGCACATCTATTAAAGTTCTGTAATAATGTTATTGTATATATTGTAATTCGATTATTGAAGTTCATACTTGTAATGCCTAAGGAAATGTATATAAGAGAGAGAGAGAGAAAAAAAAGATATATATATATATATATATATATATATATATATATATATATATATATATATATATATATATATATATATATATATATATATATGAGGAGGCCTCCATTTAACAGCAGGGTTCTGTTCCTGACAGCTGACTTAAGTCGGATTCGGACGTGTCAAAAATAACCTATATTCGAACCTAGGACCCCCAAACAATGTTAAAAATAAATAATCTAAAACATAGAAAAATAATCTAAGTTCTTAATCTATGATATAAAAATAGTAGAACTAAACTTAACAGTATTGCTTACCTTTACTTGTGTACCTTAAAACAAAAATAGTAAAATTACAGTAAAGTATACAGTACAATATTGCTTACCTTTACTTGTGTGGTCGTCTTCCACACTGGAAGGGGCGTTGCCCCAGAAAATAATAGTAAAAAAAATACAAAATTCGCGAATAATGCTCACGCAAAAAGATGAAAAGATAAATTTTAATTTTAGTAAGATATCGACCGCCTCGGAGGCACTTTTCCGCCATCCTCCTCCACTTCTACCACTTAATGCGATCGGATATAGAAAATTGAAAAAAAGCATTAAGGTCAAACAGCAAACATGTTTTCAATATAATATCGTCAGGGAAATAGCGTGCGAGGGTGCATCAGCTGATACGGAAGTAGCAAAACATTTGCAGATAGAGGTTTGTTCTTCCGCATCCTCCTCCTCTTCTACCGCTTAATTAGATCGAATTTTATGAAGAAAATTTTAAAAAAGGATAAGGACAAATAGCAAACAAATTTTCTATATAATATCTTCAGGGAAGTAGTATGCTAGTGCGCATCAGCTGATACAGAAATGTGACAAAACATTTGCCGATAGAGGTTCGTTCTCTCGCATCCTCCTCCTCCTCTACCATTTAGTTCGATAGAATGTTATGAAGAAAATTGAAAAAAGTATTAAGAACAAACAGCAAACAAATTTTCAATACAATATCGTCAGGGAAATAACATGCGAGGGTGCATCAGCTGATATGGAAGTGTGACAAAATGTTTGCCTATAGAGGTTTGTTCTGCATCATCCTCCTCCTCTTCTACTGCTTAATGCAATCGAATATTATGAAGAAAATTGAAAAAAAAATCATTAAGAACAAACAGCAAACACACTTTCGATATAATATCATCAGGGAAATAGCGTGTAGAGAGTATATATATATTTCATTTAAGTTTCCCCGATACATGTTTTCTTTGTAATGAATTGTATAGTTGTCTTTTTCTCTCACCTGACTTTGTTTACGTTTAGATTTCATGCAGCACGGTCGATTTTGAAAGAAGATAGAATAATGTTTAGAACCAAGGAATATAAATATGTAATATGTACTATAATCTTGAAAATTAGATAAACCCCAAATAGAGTGAGTAAATAAATATTTTATGAGTAAGATATTGTGCTTCAATAGTGATAAGCATCAGCTGTAATGGAAGCAGCAAAACGTTTGCCGATAGGGGTTCGGTCTTCCACAGCCTCCTCCTCTTCTACCACTTAATGCATTGGATATTATGAAGATAATGGAAAAAAAAGCTTTAAAAACAAACAGCAAATAAACTTTCGATATAATATCGTCAGGGAAATAGCGTGCGAGGGTGCATCAGCTGATACGGAGGCGGCAAAACATTTGCATCCTTGTCCTCTTTGCCACCATGCACGTCCCAGTGTATGCCTGTTGCCCACTGTATAATAGAGTGCATTAATTTGCATACTGTACAGTAAATCTGTATATCTTTTATACTGTACACTATTTTCATATTAATAAAAATAACTACTGGTCTTTCTGCTTTGTTATGTACTTATAAAATATGTTTTGCTTATCTTATATCTTTGGCATAGTGTGTCTATGGATGGTTGTGGAACAAGCTATGCCCTTTATCATTGTTTCCTATGGAAAATGACTAGTTTTTTCACACGATTTTCCATTTACCCGTCACTTCTGAAAACCTATCTCCGTGTTATTATGAGAACTAGGTGTTTATGAATGCAAAGAGAAGGATATATGAAGGTGTGATTGTGCTGACAGCATTGTGTGGAGCAGAGACCTGGAATGCAAGAGAGTATGAAAGGAACAAGTTGAATTTAATGGAGATGAGGTGTTTGAGAAGTATGATTTGTGTATCTAAAATAGCTAGAGTAAGAAATGAGGATGTCGGGCAGAAAATGGGTGTTGAAAGGAAGCTGTCAGATAGATCAGAGCGTTGAGTTGGTTTGAACACATGTAAAGAATGATTAATGAAGAGAGGGTAGAGTACAGAAGTGATTGGAGTTTGGCCAAGAGGGAGACCTACAATGAGATGGATGGATGTCGTGAAAAGGGCATTGATTGCACATGGAATGTCAGGGGAATAGGGGAGAGTGTATGCAAGAGATAGGAATGAGTGGAGGAAGATTGCTCATAGATGACGCGGGCCAAGGGATTTCTCGCACCTACTAGCTTAGTGAACTTTGATGGATGGGTGTGAAGGGAGTTGCCATGTTATGAAGCGGTGGGGATAAACCAGCTGTGGCTGTCAAGCCTCAATTTAGAATATCCTTGCACTCCTACCTTGTGGATGAGCCAAGCATGATGGAAGGAGGGGAAATGTGGCAACCCTTTAACCCCAAGGAACTAAGAGGAGTGGTTGAGGTATGTGTAGATATTGGTGAATGCACGTTTCTTGGCTCGGCCTCCCCTCTTGCAAGGGGAAATTAGGCCATATATATATATATATATATATATATATATATATATATATATATATATATATATATATATATATATATATATATATTGGGGGTCCCTGTTTTAAGTCTCTCCATCATTACATCAGAGACCAATAAATAATTATATATCAATTTTTCGACACACCAGTCATCCAGATGCAAACCAACCACGGTAGTAAAGGTAAGCAATACTGAATAGTGTACTTTAACTATTTTTGTGCATTAGATTAAGAACTAAGGTTATTTTCCTATGTTTTAGATTATTTATTTTTAGCATTGGTGGGGGACCCAGGTTTGAATTAAGGTGTTTTCCTACTTACATCGAACTCCTGTTTAAGTCAGCTGTCAGGAATGGACCCCTGACGTATGACATAAAACGGAGACCAATTATATATATATATATATATATATATATATATATATATATATATATATATATATATATATATATATATATATATATATATATATATATATATATATTCTTCCGAACTTAACTTACAAATGTGTTAGGTTCCAGTAGTCCGTTCATAAGGAGAATTGTTTGTAAGTTGTGTTTAGGTATGGCCGGGAGGCCTTTCAGCCTCCAGGCTAGTACAGTGGTAAAGAGCTGGCCTCTCATTCGCGAGGTCGAGGGATCGCACTCGTCCAGGCAAGAGAGTTTAAGCTGTTTACTGGGGAGATTACTGCTGTGGCTGGGCACCACAGTGGGGGGTTGGGGCCTGTGCTGGTTGGCGACTGCCTTATGGGTCCTCCATGACCCGTTCCACCCATCTGTGGGTGGAGAATCTAAAAAAAAACAATGCAGTACTGTACAGTACTTAGATTAAAGGCACTTAACTACTATATAACACATAAGTATACAGTATTAATAAATTTTAATTTCTTTAAAAGTTGATGATTTGTATGTGCAGTACTGTATACATGTTGGTTAAGCACCAGAGAGGATTGCAATTGTTACACAAGTTTCCAGTGCTCTTTGTTTCAGATATTCTTGTTGAAGAAAGTGATACAGAGATTCTTCTCTCAAGGAGTTAATAGCTCTTCTTCAACAATGAAGTACCTTTTGCCTTGGAATACAAGCAAAAAACATTTTTCCAGAAAAGTGTCTTCATGAAAGATTGTTTCGTACTTGATGCGCGACACTAATGCTTCACCAACATATAAAATATTCATAGATTTCTTCGTTACCATTTATTTTTTTCAGATTTTGTAAAAGAACAAAGCATAGCAAGTAAAGAACAGTCTTTGCTGAAGACACCTTTCTGGAAAAAGATATTGGAAGTAGAACTTCCTGGTCTTCATCTTTATGAGAAGAATCTCTATCACTCTCTTCAACGGGAATATTTGGAACAATAGGTCTTGGAACTTTGTGTAATAATTACAGTACTCTCTGATGTGCCTTAACTACTACATAAAACATAAAGTATGCAGTATCAATGAATTTTAATACAGTAATAAGAATGTAATAATACAGTCCAGTGCAGTAATGCATCCATAATACATTAGTAGATAATTGATAGGTTTTTGTTTTTAATTAGTTTCTGTGTGTTTATATATATATATATATATATATATATATATATATATATATATATATATATATATATATATATATATATATATATATATATATATATATATATATATATATATATATATACACACACAGTATATGCTATATATTTTTATAACATAATTTGTTTTTTAGTCTGTTGTAGAGTTCAGCAGCATAGATGACCTTCTGCTGGTGCCAGGAATAGGCAAAAGTTTATTAGAACAGAATAGGGGTGTGCTCGTGTGCAGTATTCCCGGTGGAGCGCCCATCACTAGGCACAGCGCATTTCGCCGAAGTTTGCGGAGAGCATCACAGGACGTTAGACTCCGTGGTGATCTGGTGAAGTTGGAAGACAGTTCAGGGGGGGAGGGTCTGGGTAATCTCACCGTTTGTGCCTCAAGCCAGGCTGTGAAACCTGCGCGCAACAGCAGCAGCATTAGAGAGCAGAACTCTCAATATGAAAACGCAGAGCGAGTTTTGGTGGAACAACCGTGTAATACACCTGCGGCAGTCGCTTGCAGAGGAAAACTCGAATTAAAAGAGAAAGTGAAAGTCGATAACACTGAGGGAAGAGAGGAAATCACTTTGAAGGAAGTAGAAGATTTAGTGCAGGAAGATACGAGTGATTATTGTGACTGTTGTATCAATGAGGATTTGGAAGAGCAAGATGAGGCTGATGATGATTTCATTGATGTACCTCTTATAGACAATGACAATGATGACCGCGTCAATGAGGTTGATGGTGATGACCCTGTGGATATCATGAGTAGTGATGAATTAGGAAACACTGGACCCGTAGTGAAAATAAATAGTGATTCCCGTTTGTATAATAGTAATAGTGCCAGAAGTGATCATACCTGTGGAGAAAGTGTGGTGGGAGGGGGTCTAGGCACTGATACGCCTCACGAAGAAGTACCGCCCGATGTACCCCTTAAAATTCCCAGTTTGGCATCTCAGCAGCTCACAGATGGAGAGGACTCAGAGGGGGAGGAATTGGACGAGGAAGAATTGGATAAGGAAGAGGAGGAAGGCCAGATGGAAGAATGCGGAGCAGAGGAAGAGTCCGATGAATGCATGACTGTCGACCCGCCATCATCTCCACATACCGATAAAAAACAGGTAAATGCCTATAAAGTGAAGGAAGTTAATATTCTTTGTCTCTTCCTCTCTGTTTTTAGAGTAGTTTTAGCTCTGCACCTCAGATGCAGTTTAGTCACCTCCTGTAACACACAAGGAATACAAAGGTAGATTGATAGCGATGATGAAGCGTTTGATGGGCCCCTGCTTTCTCCCTGCCCTTTTATTCATTTGTGACAACACCTTCCAGCTTCAGTAGGGTATGGCAGTAATTTTGAAAATGAAATTATTTAGACGCGTATTATTTCTTTTGGAATTTGATCAAAGAAACTGATATATCCCATAATATTGGAGCATGTGTAGTCTTATATTTCGTGATGTAATTCTACAGTTACTTTTAGCTGGGGTGTAATATTTCCTAAGTTGTATTGATAATCTGAAACTAGGAGATAACTGGCATTTTTGGTCACGTCTATGTTATTTTTGAGACTCAAGCAATTGTGCGCTTTGATCCTCAAATTGAGAGGGGTACACACATGGGTCTTCTGGTATTCCCATACTCAGACTTTTTAAGCCACATTTCTAATCAGAAGAAGCTTTTAAAATTAAGTACATAGTTTGAGAATCGCAAATCAAATATTAACCTGGTATATGTTTAGCCAGTGTAACCGTCTTCAAAAAACTCTTTTGACAAAATAATGTTTATGAGGCTTTTTAAAAAGGGTACCGAATAATCTAAATTACAGATTTAAAGTATACTTTTGAGTATTAAAAAGCATGTAGGTACAGTATTTGAAGGAAGTTTTTTGCCCTCAGTGTGATACCTTATCCCTCTAAAGTTAGAAGGGTGGCCCCAACTATCAGTGAGGCAAAACAGGCAGATCTCCTTCATACTCTTGTCATTCTCCAATTTTGTCACTTGCCTTTTGTTAAGAGAGAGCGAGTGTGTGTGTGTATACCAGCTTTGCACACCTCTCATCCTCTTAGTCAGTTTATATGACAAGTAGAGCATACAGGAGCGGAATTCAGTCTCTGTAACCGCAAGGGAAAGTATGTTGTTATACATACTAAACTCCCATGTTTTATTACACATGTAGCGAGTTGTACGTATGTTTTTAACAAATCAGTTGGTAAACAAATCATTTATAGCCTTGCTTTTAAGTAAATCACTTTGACTTGATTTATTAACTTTTAACTTTGTCATTGTCTGGATGTGGAAGGGACTGTAGTTTCATCTGTTGATTCCTACTGTATACAAAGCATGAAGTAGAAATGATGAGTGCATAAGTGGTCATGGCTTACCATTTGTTGAATCAGCTGTAACATGAGACTAGGCATGCATATGCCTTTCATCATAACATCTTTAGAAAATCAGCACGAAGATGAAAAGCTGTTGGACTTTGCTTACCATGTGTATTTATAACGACTGTAGTACTGATCTTTCATAAAGGATTCAAAATTACTTCATACTTCGAAATAAGAAAAATTTGTAACAGCTATAGAAATATGATCCCTTTTCTACCTTGATGCCATATACTACTGAAACCAGCAGGATATGACATCAATGTAGAAAAGGGATCATGATAGGATAGCCACATCATTACAAAAAAAGGAAGGCAGCAGAGCTCCATTATACCCTGCTCAAGCCTTTTAGGAGCTGATTTATGGCAAGAAAATATATTCACGGCATAGCCCAACCTTAATTCCTGTCCTACTTAGTCGCCTTTTATGACGTGCAAGAAGTACAGATACATAAATCTCTCTCCCCCAACACTTGGATATTCTTACTAGTACATCTTACAAGATTCAGGAAACTAGTGAGATATTCTTTCTCTTCCACCAACACCAAGGATATTCCTTTTAGACATAGAGTAAATAGTGATGATATTCTGTTTCCCTTTCCACCTTGGATAATATTTCCACTTATCACTACAAATAGATCTTCTCAGTGATCACTTCTCGCATAGACAGACCTGTGGCACCATTTATTATCTCAGATGGATTGGTATATGGCTCCAACCTTAGAGGACCTAAGTAAAACTTTCTGAGCTACGAAAATATAGTGACTATCACTTCAGATGACCCGTTAGATGGAGAGAGTATTGGTGTTCCTTGGATAGAAGCTTGTCAAATCAATATTCTTATTGATTACAATAAAATGTGTGTGGGGTCTGCAATTAAACAGCTTTTTTAGGACTATATGACATCAATAAGCATTAAATTCTTTTCCTACAGAGTAAAAATAAATTCCAAACTGGTTAGCTATGATAACCGAAAAGATAATTAAATTACACTTAAATTTGCAGCCTTTACAGGTTTGCAATAATATGAGGTATTGTTTAAGGAATTTGAAGCTTGTTTAGTTTTGTGTATATGTAAAAGATTTATGTTATATTGTTGTTCATAAGATATTTGATTAAGGATACTTATCAGAATGCTCTCCACATTTGTGATTGACATATCATTCCATCATCCAATATTTATTCATTGTCTGTTCTCTGTTATGCTTATTATTAGGAGCTTTTGAGGCTTATGGCATAGAGACGAATCTGCTGTAACAAAGGACTAGAGTATGAATCCACTTCAGTCTGTGACAAAGAATTACATTTTTCTCTTATCCATTTTGAGAGTGTAGAAGGAACATCGGTGGCATCTGTTGGCTTCTAGCCTCACCTTACTCAGCAGGCATAATAAGTACACCTTTGGTTATGGCAAGCCATTGGTGAAACAAACTGTATAATGTGCATATATGGTTCCATAAGCAAGTTGAAAGGCCAAATGGTCGTAAATTAAAAAATATATCCTTTAGTACTTACACACTTATAAAGCAATGTGATGTGTAGTACAGTTATGTTTACCTTTGCACAGTGTGCAACTGATGCAAATTTTAATTCCTCGCATTATGTAATATTTATCCTTGGTCATGACTATAAGTTGACACCATGAGTTTATTGTAATTCTGTATCCTTACAAGTCAAGGATTGTATTATTTATATTAATAATATCATTATTAGCAAAGCATATCAGTATATAAAGATATCATGTACTTTCTGTGTTGAATACTAAATTATTTGCTGCCTACTGTATATTTATTTTTACAGATAAAAAGAAAGTCGGAAGTCTGCTCTGACACGAAAGGTGTTTGTCCTGTCAAAAAATCCTGTAAAGCTGTGGAAAATGGGTGAGTAGATTCTCTCTCTCATATATATATATATATATATATATATATATATATATATATATATATATATATATATATATATATATATATATATATATATATATATATATATATATATATATATATATATATATATATATATATATATATATATATATATATATATATATACAGTGTTGCCTCACTTATCGCGGTAGTTCGGTTCCGGGACCCGGCGCGAACCAGGAAATCCGCGAAGTAGGATCCGCCTATATGTACATAGATATTTTAATATTTTTTACGTTTACACTGTATAAACCCTCTCTGCACTGTTACAAAAACACCCTTTACATTATAAATAACAGCAAGCAACGTAAATTTTTATGAAAGTGATAGATAAAATTACGGTGAATGAGGTGATAATGACGTGACATACATACTCATATACAATTATTTTTTCGTTTACGTACTGCATAAACCCTCCCTGCACTGTTAAAAAAAACACCCTTAACATTATAGATAACAGCAAGCAACGTAAATTTTTATGAAAGTGATAGGAAAACTTACCGTGAATGTGATGATGACGTGACATACATACTCATTTACAATTATTTTTTCGTTTACGTACTGTATAAACCCTCCCTGCACTGTTAAAAAACACCCTTTACATTATAAATAACAGCAAGCAACGTAAATTTTTATGAAAGTAATAGATAAAATTACGGTGAATGAGGTGATAATGACGTGACATACATATTCATTTACAATTATTTTTTCGTTTCGGTACTGTATAAGCCCTCCCTGCACTGTTAAAAAAACACCCTTTACATTATAAGTAACAGCAAGCAATGTAAATTTTTATGAAAGTGATAGATAAAATTACGGTGAATGAGGTGATAATGACGTGATATACATACTCATTTACAATTATTTTTTCATTTACGTACTGTATAAACCCTCCCTGCACTGTTAAAAAAACACCCTTTTCATTATATATAACAGCAAGCAACGTAAATTTTTATGAAAGTGATAGATAAAATTACGGTGAATGAAGTGATAATGACGTGACTTACATACTCATTTACAATTATTTTTTTGTTTACGTACTGTATAAACCCTCCCTTCACTGTTAAAAAACACCCTTTACATTATAAATAACAGCAAGCAACGTAAATTTTTATGAAAGTGATAGATAAAATTACGGTGAATGAGGTGATAATGACGTGACATACTCATTTACAATTATTTTTTTGTTTACGTACTGTATAAACCCTCTCTGCACTGTTAAAAAAACACCCTTTACATTATAAATAACAGCAAGCAACGTAAGTTTTTATGAAAGTGATAGATAAAATTACGGTGAATGAGGTGATAATGACGTGACATACATACTCATTTACAATTATTTTTTCATTTACGTACTGTATAAGCCCTCCCTGCACTGTTAAAAAAACACCCTTTACATTATAAATAACAGCAAGCAACGTAAATTTTTATGAAAGTGATAGATAAAATTACGATGAATAAGGTGATGATGATGTGGCACACATACTCATTTACAATTATTTTTTCGTTTACGAACTGTATAAACCCTCCCTGCACTGTTAAAAAAACACCCTTTACATTATAAATAACAGCAAGCAACGTAAATTTTTATGAAAGTGATAGATAAAATTACGGTGAATGAGGTGATAATGACGTGACATACATACTCATTTACAATTATTTTTTCGTTTACGTACTGTATAAACCCTCCATGCACTGTTAAAAAAACACCCTTTACATTATAAATAACAGCAAGCAACGTAAATTTTTATGAAAGTGATAGATAAAATTACGATGAATAAGGTGATGATGACGTGACACACATACTCATTTACAATTATTTTTTCGTTTACAAACTGTATAAGCCCTCCCTTCACTTTTAAAAAAACACCCTTTACATTATAAATAACAGCACGCAACGTAAATTTCAATAAAAAAATGAAAATACTGAAAAAAAAAAATTTCAATATTTTAATATTTTTGCGTATACCCATAAAATAAAATAATAATTTATCCAAAAAAAACCGCGATAGAGTGAGAACGCGAACCAAGAAGCGCGAATAACCGGGGTAACACTGTATATATATATATATATATATATATATATATATATATATATATATATATATATATATATATATATATATATATATATATATATATATATATATATATATATATATATATATATCCACCTTTATTTTATAGTCACCAGAAAGATTCAGTATCTCTGCGAAGTTTCCAGAGTTGTTGGAGGATGGACCCCTAGCATCCTGAACTCTGGCCTCTGCTCTTTACTTTCAGAGTTGGCATAGTAATACAATTTGGCGTTTGCACATTCATAGAAGGAACTAGCTTATGTACGTAGAGAGCTTCAAGAATTTGCAGACGTCCAAAATGTTTTTCTCTATGCAGTGTTTTCGTATTTTCCTCCAAAATGTTGGTGAAAATACGAAAATACTACATACAGAAAAACATTTTCGACGTCTGCAAATTCTAGAAGCTCTCTACATACATAAGCTAGTTCCTTCAGTGAATGTGCAAACGCCAAATTGTATTACTCTGCCAACTCTGAAAGTAAGGAGCAGAGGCCAGAGATAAGGATGCTAGGGGTTCTTCCTCCAACAACTCTGCAGAGATACTGAATCTTTCTGGTGAATATAAACTAAAGGTGGATATATATATATATATATATATATATATATATATATATATATATATATATATATATATATATATATATATATATATATATATATATATATATATATATATTTATTTTGGTACCTTTAGTCACAAATTTATTCCATTCCTTAACCCCAACTGCAATTGTGAGTCGAAATGTTCGTAACTCGAAACAATTTTTCCCATTGAAATGCATGTTAAGCTAAGTAATCCATTCCCCAGCCCCAGATATATACCATTTTATATTTTTTGTGGGTTTATATGTTACAAAAATTTGTTAATGAAAGGAAAATAACCTTACTTGTATGTAAATACTCTACTAAAATAAAGCATGGTACAGTATTTACCTTGTGGTTGATATTTGCTGGCACACGTGGATGGTGGTGGTGGAGGAGGACTACTCCTTTGAAGGAGAGTCCCCATCCCTAAAAACGTCTGGCAACTCTTCAGGTGCAGGCTGTGTGTCTGGTGTTTTCTCTCTACATGTATGTTCTCTCTTGGAAGCTGGATTTCTGACTGGTATTGGCACAAGGAAACAATAGAGAGAAATTTGTAATTTTCTTTGCTGATAAGTTTTTCTGAAATGAGACATCACATAGTCATTTAAAATGTTTACTGCTCTTTTGCTCACAGTTTTGTCCGGGTGATAAGTCTTAATGAAAGCCTGCACATCACTCCACTTAATAAATATTTCTTTTCTCATCCCCCTCCTCCACTGATTACTCCTCTTGGATAGTCTTCACCCCTTCACGTTGCTAGTCGATCAATTCATCGGTGGAGAGTTCTTGTTTCTGATCCTCCTCGTTGACATCCAAGCCCAAGCATTTGCCCGTGGCCACAGTCTCGTTTACTATGTTCACAGCTGTCTCTGCTTGAAACCCTCGAAGTCTCTATCAGCCATACAACCTGGCCAAAGTTTCCTCCAGGCAGACTGCAACATGCAGTAAGAGACCTCCTTCCATGCCTTGTCAATGAGGCCTATGCAGTGGAGGATATTGAAGTGGTCTTTCCAGAATTCACGCATGGTCAAATCCATGTCATTGATGACCTGGAAACACCTGGTAAAAAGACCCCTCGCATACAGCTTCTTAAAATTAGAATGAATTGCTCGTCCTTGGGCTGGAGGAGAAGAGTGGTGTTGGAAGGCAGAAATTTGACTTTTATGAAGTCATATGCGATAGCATAGTCTTCTTCCAAACCTTGATGATGGGCAGGAGCATTGTCCATTATAAGAAGACACTTGAGAGGCAAACATTTTTCCTCAAGATATTTCTTGACAGCTGGTGCAAAAACTGTAGTCATCTGTTCAATGAATAAGATATGTGTTACCCAGGCCTTGCTATTCAACATCCACATTACTGGATGTCTAGGCTTCAACACATTAATGACCTTAAAACTGCACGAATTTTCAGAGTTGTAGGCTAAAAGAGGCTTAATCTTGCATTCCCCACTGGCATTAGTGCACAATAAAAGTGTAAGCCAGCTAAATGAGACTTACTCTTGCATTCCCCACTGGCATTAGCACACAATAAAAGTGTAAGGCTGTCCTTCATTGGTTTGTGGCCAGACAGTGCCTTCTCCTCTTGGGTTATGTATGTCCTTTCTGGCATTTTTTTCCAAATCAGTACTGTTTCATCACAGTTAAAAACTTACTTCAAGACATAACCTTCACTTTCGATAAATTTGGCAAATTTTAGTACATAGGCATCCACTGCCTTTTGGTCCAAACTAGCCACCTCTCCATACCTAACAACACTGAATTCCAGTTTGTCAGTGAAATAATTCAAACAAGCCTCTACTCACTTTAAATTCGTCAAGTTTAACACTACTAGCACTCGGAGTGTTCACTACTGAATCATGTGTACCTGTAGAGCCTTCACGCATATTATAGCCTCACTAGTACTATCTCCAGCAAGCCTCTTTTCATTAATCCAAACTAACAATAATTTTCCTACCCTTTTTATGATCTGATACCAATGCTTTGTTTAAATAGTAATCCCTTTTGCCACGTCAGCTACTTTAAGACCATCTTATTCTTTATAATAGTATACATGATTGATTTCGCCATGTAATACTGCATGGCGAGATGAGAAACCTGAACACTTGCATGTTTATCTATTATTTTATTTTATGTTTTCACTGTAATTCATTTAGGCATTTTAACGCCACTGTCACAGTCATTTTTCACTTTCTTAGAAGCCATAATGAGGGCTAACTTGAAGTAAAAAGAAAAAAAAAATTTGGAAATATACAACAAAAGAACGGCAAGCTTACTTCACAGTGAAACAACACAGAAAATACCACTATATATTGGGTCCTAACTGGACCCTTCTCAAGCACAAGTGAATGTATAAATTAACGATGACAGATGGAGTAAAAAACAAAAAGGAATCAGGAGATCTGAGAGAATTAGGAATTATAGGTAGATAGGTCTAACCCAAAGGAAATAAAGCCTTAAATGAAAGGAAAAGTCATTAACATTAGAATATGTTCATATCTAATTACGAATATAGATCGGTAAATAGATCATTCTTCTAATACCAATAAATATAAAAAAAATGAAACAGGATCAATAAGCTCAGAATCACAATACCAAGCAGAAGATATGACAACAATAATGGGAATATTATATATATATATATATATATATATATATATATATATATATATATATATATATATATATATATATATATATATATATATATATATATATATATATATATATATACAGTGTTACCTCGGTTATTCGCGCTTCTTGGTTCGCGTTCTCACTCTATTGCGGTTTTTTTTGGATAAATTATTATTTTATTTTATGGGTATACGCAAAAATATTAAAATATTGAAAAATAAATTTCAGTATTTTCATTTTTTTATTGAAATTTACGTTGCGTGCTGTTATTTATAATGTAAAGGGTGTTTTTTTAACAGTGCAGGGAGGGTTTATACAGTTTGTAAACGAAAAAATAATTGTAAATGAGTATGTGTCACGTCATCATCACCTCATTCACCGTAATTTTATCTATCACTTTCATAAAAATTGACGTTGCTTGCTGTTATTTATAATGTAAAGGGTGTTTTTTTAACAGTGCAGGGAGGGTTTATACAGTATGTAAACGAAAAAATAATTGTAAATGAGTATGTATGTCACTTCATTATCACCTCATTCACTGTAATTTTATCTATCACTTTCATAAAAATTTACGTTGCTTGCTGTTATTTATAATGTAAATGGTGTTTTTTTAACAGTGCAGGGAGGGTTTATACAGTACATAAACGAAAAAATAATTGTAAATATGTATGTCACGTCATTATCACCTCATTCACCGTAATTTTATCTATCTCTTTCAAAAAAATTTACGTTGCTTGCTGTTATTTATAATGTAAAGGGTGTTTTTTTAACAGTGAAGGGAGGGTTTATACAGTACGTAAACGAAAAAATAATTGTAAATGAGTATGTATGTCACGTCATTATCACCTCATTCACCGTAATTTTATCTATCACTTTCATAAAAATTTACGTTGCTTGCTGTTATTAATAATGTAAAGGGTCTTTTTTTAGCAGTGCAGGGAGGGTTTATACAGTACGTAAACGAAAAAATAATTGTAAATGAGTATGTATGTCACGTCATTATCACCTCATTCACCGTAATTTTATCTATCACTTTCATAAAAATTTACGTTACTTGCTGTTATTTATCATGTAAAGGGTGTTTTTTTAACAGTACAGGGAGGGTTTATACAGTACGTAAATGAAAAAATAATTGTAAATGAGTATGTATGTCACGTCTTTATCACCTCATTCACCGTAATTTTATCTATCACTTTCATAAAAATTTACGTTGCTTGCTGTTATTTATAATGTAAAGGGTGTTTTTTTAACAGTGCAGGGAGGGTTTATACAGTACGTAAACGAAAAAATAATTGTAAATGAGTATGTATGTCACGTCATTATCCCTTCATTCACCGTAATTTTATCTATCACTTTCATAAAAATTTATGTTGCTTGCTGTTATTTATAGTGTAAAGGGTGTTTTTTAACAGTGCAGGGAGGGTTTATTCAGTGTAAACGTAAAAATATATTAAAATATCTATGTACATATAGGCGGATCCTATTTCGCGGATTTCCTGGTTCGCGCCGGGTCCCGGAACCGAACTACCGCGATAAGTGAGGCAACACTATATATATATATATATATATATATATATATATATATATATATATATATATATATATATATATATATTATATATTATTATATATATTATTATATATATATATATATATATATATATATATATATATATATATATATATATATATATATTGATTTTCTCTCAAGCCTATTACCATGATCTACTGAAACTAGCATGGTGGCCACAACAAGGGTAAGCAGTTAATATTTTTCATACCCTTTAGTCATGTGTTCATTGGCACAAGAAAACCTTATAGGGTTGAATTGCCAATCCTTTTAGTGAACTCGACTACTCATAAGGAATGAGAGTAATGTGTTATTTAGCTTTCCACTAACAGGTTAGCACACATGTCCACATACCATAGATAGATTTTCTTTTTTGAAATGGATATATGACCAGATTTTACTTGAACAGAGGTGAAAGTAGCCAAAGGAAAGTGTGTGGTCTCCCTGCACACAAGGTATCACCACCTCCTGCTGGGCTGAAGTCCTGGTTAGCAAAATATCAAACGTGGTCTCCCGCGCAGAAGCTTCATGCACTAGATTCTTTGATAGATGTTTGTGATTTAAATCAGGTGAGTCATTGACAACATACGGTATGTATACATTATATATATTATTTCTTTTTATTTCTGATTTTAGAGGGATGTAGATATAGTATTGTTTTTCCATACTATTATTAATTTATTAGTTTTTATAGCTTGTTTTATATATATATATATATATATATATATATATATATATATATATATATATATATATATATATATATATATATATATATATATATATATATATATATATATATATATATATATATATATATATATATATATATATATATATATATATATATATATATATATATATATATATATATATATATATATATATATATATATATATATATATATATATAATATGAACTTCTTTTAGCAGACACTTCTGCTTTCATTTTAATTTGAATAACACCTGAACTCTGATTAATATATTTTCTTCTTGTGTGCAGGTGAGGCATATCCACCAAATTATCCTGCCTCAGTTCCAGAGGGATTTCATTTCTCTCTTACCAAAAGAATTAGCTCTCTACGTTTTAAGCTTTTTGCCTCCAAAAGATCTCTTAAGGGCAGCTCAAACCTGTAAATATTGGAATATATTAGCTGCTGATAATCTCCTATGGAGAGAAAAATGCAGGGAAGCTGGCATTGATGATCACATGATTGTCATGGACCGCAGACGGAGGAAAGGAACAAGTGTCAGTCACGTCTCCCCATTCAAGGTTAGATATAGTAAATACTATTAATAAACTCAATCTGTAAACTATATTGAGTATTGTTGAGATAGTTTCTTGTTAACATACTTATTATTGGAAGTAAAGGTAATTTTAGACAATAGACAGAGGAATCGACTGAGCCTCATCACCTTTTAATGTTAGTTTTACTAGATTTTGAATTTGGTCATTGCAAGCTAGATGAAAATAATTGTTTTCCTGTCAACTTACATGATATTGTGTATAAATGACACAAATTGATATTGGTTATAAAGTAAGTTCTTAATTGCTAACCACTGATATATTTTTATAACATAGCATACAGAGGCAATTTATTGAAAATATTTATAGTTTTACAATAAAATCACAGTTATTTTTCTTGACATATGATATGTTCTTGTCATGCATGCAAACATTTGTTTGCCAGGATTGTAATGAAAGCACCAAAACAGTAATAATTCATCCCATCCCCCAAAATTATATGGCTCTTGTTTTAGATTCTTTTTGGCAAGCAAGGAATTGCTAGTTTTTTTATTTTCTATCCTTCTTATTTGTCTTAGGCAACATGTAAGATAAATAGAAATATTATTTGGTTTGTTCTACATGTGGATAAAAATTCTTTATATTAAGTTTTAATTTTTCCCCAGACACCACTCGGTGGCCACAACCAATGATGAAACAAGATTATGAAAATATACGCTAAGAGCAGTCATTTACTCACAATCTTTTATATGTATGTTAAAAAGGTGAACAGACTGGAAACCATACCTAAGCACAGCTCTTGCATGTACAGAGATATATATGCAACCTGCTTTAACGAGTATCAGTGTTATGCAGCTAGCCCTCATAATGGGAATAGCCAGGGAAAGCAGGGGAAACCTGAGCCTGAATATGATTAGCATCGCCATTGGCCTGATGTTGGTCATAATATAACGCCCGCATAAGTGTAACTATTAACGAATGGCTGGTATTGGAAAGATTAAGGAAATATTCTTTTATTATCATATCTGGTAGGAGAAGGTAGTATCCATAAAGTAAAAAAAGATGCATTGTGATAAGATGTACAATTACTCATGAGTGTAAGTTTTTGAGTGTTGCAATGCTCTTTCAGGCTGCTTTTATGCGACAACACAGAATAGAGATGAACTGGCGATTAACACCCTTACGACCCCCTCGCGTTCTAAAGGGACATGATGATCATGTCATAACATGTCTTCAGTTCTCCGGAAATACAATTGTCTCAGGTTCTGATGATAACACTCTGAAAGTATGGAATGCCACGTCAGGAAAGGTAAGTATGCCTCTTTTTGTTTTTGCCATTAATTTATATGCTCTTTGAAACATTGTTTTCCTTAAATTTTTTCTCAAGCTTTTTAAGTCCTTGGTGTGATGAAATTTTTTATCTTTAGTTCAAACTTAATGTACTCGTGTGTATGTGTGTGGATCTTAATTACTTTGGTAAGCATTATCATTATTAGTTGCAAGTTACAAAATCATTATCTTTTTTTATATCTCTATGGTAACCCTTTATTACTCTACTATCCAAATTCAAATTGTATCTTAATCTTCTGGAATTTTGGAGTTCCTTGAAACCCTGATTGAAAAATGCTTGTAAAGGATTCACTTTTGAGACTTATGTTGGGTAAAGTATTATTCCTGCTTCTTTTTAGGGTACTTGATCTTTAATAAACATTATGCATACAATATTGTCTGCGACTGTGGGAGTTCCCTTATTGCTCAATTGTCTGTAAATCTTGAGAATATAGTATTCCAAAATCAAATCAACAGTGTATCAGTAGTCACGTTCCTTAATAGCCTTGGGTGACCAGGGGTTATAGTCAGAGGAAGAAGTTTAAAGATACTTTAATATTATAGTGGTTTTGAAAACTTTCTTTACCAATGTAGCAATGTACTCCTTGTGTACTCTTTCTCCAAAGGAAATATCCAAATGATGGTGTCTTGCTGCCTTGAGTAATATATGTATTCCTCTTTGATGCTACTACAGCAATATTCTTTAGCTATCTGTCTGTAAAAACTCCAATTTCTTTTATTAGAAGCAGTGAATGAATCAAAGTTTACTCTGGTTTTGGGTTGAGTTTTCTTACCAGAATACCCATATATTCTCTGATATCACTGGAGAAATGTAAGAAGTGGAGAGTTACCAGTCAACTCGCTCAACCCCATATAATCTAATTTTGTGATGTACAGGGGAATACGGAAGTGGTGTTCTTGCTATCCACCCTAAGAAAAAGATTAAATACGGAGTAAGATAGTTGTATAGTTGCTGAACAAACGAGAATGAGATTTGGGTAGATTTTTAAAATGATTGTGTTAAGAAGAGTGTGGGTGGTGTGAACATAGATAGGAACAATGTGAAAAAGGAAAGGTGAGGCACTATTTGGAAATAAAATAGGTAGGGTGCCTGAAATAGGGACAGGGAAGAGGTAGAGAAAGCATGGCCCTGCAGGTGAGTGAGGAGATATGCAAGTGTATGGTTGAGTGGAAGAAAGCTTCAGCAGGGATTTTGTCAGGTAATATGAGATTGTTTTTTTGTAGACTGGGTATTTGTGAGTGTATGGTCCTATGGTCCTAATTGCAAGAAAACTTAGAAGGAAAGAAAAGAGATTTTGAATTATTTCATTGAATATGAGTTGGATATGAGACAGTGGATGGATGACATAGGGAGTTTGATTTGCAAGAAGTAAGTGCAGAAGTATTCATGAATCAAAGTGGGTGGTGATAGAGTAATTTAGAGAGCATCAATGGCTTATGTAGAATTAATTTAGAGGGTGAGTGGAAGGATATTGAATGTGATTGTGTCAAGTGGAGAGAGTAGTGGAAAGTTTGACAATTTTCTGGTGGATGGAAGATTGAGAGTTGATGAAAGGTGGAAAATAAAAGTACATCTCATAACTTTACTTTTAGCAACATTCATTGTAATTTTACTTGTTCAAACACCCTTGTATAGCCTCCAAATGCTTCAGTATCAATTATGAGAGCAGTACTATCTGAAAATAGCAGCTGATTCTCTTTCCATATCCTTCTGTTCGCACCAAACAATTTCAGCCATCTGACTAGCACTCATGTATTTACTTCCATTATCACTCCATTTATATACACATTGAATAATTAATGTAACAGTAGGAAACCCTGATGCAGTCCTAAGTTCAGCTCAAACCAATCACGCTCGCCACTCCCAGCTCTTACACACTCTACTTTTCAAGTAATGCTTTTAAAAATTTCCAATGGACTTCCTCCTATTCTATACAATTGCATGACTTCCCACAATGCTTCTCTATCCACCCTGTCATACATATTTTCCAAGTCCGTGAACCCTCCCCCCCTAAAAATAGTCCTTACTTTCGTAAGACACATTGTCTTACCATAAACACTTAATCCATTCAGCCTCTTTCTCTTTTGAACCCACATTGTTCTTCCCAGATCACTTAATTCTCTCGCTCAACTTTTGCATCTACGCTTGTCCAGCCACATCAGCTACTTGATTCCTCAAAAACTGAATAATTCATACTTAATATCTGTCCATACAGGGACCACACATGTACTCTTCCAATTAATAGGAAATCTTCCCACTCTAAAATTCTCATACAATAACATTACCCTCCTTTTCATTATCGCTTCTTTCTCATTAGGCTTGTATCCTAATATCCATTAAACCATGGTGCATACCCAGATCGCATTACTTTCAGTGCCACTCATACCTCCTCTTTCCTATCTCCAGCATTCTCCTAACATATACGACAGCCATTACCAGTGCCTCTCTATTATCTTTTATATCCACCAACTAGAAATATTCCACATCTCTTATGCTCACCTGTTCCTCTCTGCCAAGCATCTCTTTGCTCATCTTTCAGTTCTTTTCCAGCTGTGCAGACTAACATCTACCCTTCCACATATATACTTTTTACTTTGCCTTTCTCACCATTTACTTCAGTACTCTTCTCTTTCCTGTATACGTCTTATATGCCTCCATATTTCCTCTTTGCATCCCATGCACTAATTTTGCACACTTTAAACTGTTGGGTGGGTGTTATTAAGTTTCTGTGTTACTAAGGGGACTCAAAGTACTGAACTCGGTAAGAGCTCACAAATAGACAGGACAGATATTACTGTACTTGCACACCCCACCCGTGCTACCACTGCTCGGTTAAATGAAACTCAGAATTCAACTTTCTTTTAATTTTGGAAATGCAGTGACACATTAAAAAAAACTGAATTAATTTTTGGAAAGCTGGAACAAATTTAAATTTATTGAATGCTGCCTCGAATCCCTGAGGTGGTGAGCATGATTTTGATTCCCGGCAGCACAGACGGATGCCAAGACTATGGCCTCAACTCGACGATTACCTCTGTCACACAGGCAAAGTAGAATAGAGAACACTGCATTTGCAGAAACAGAAACGACACACCGTTAATGATGGGAAAACTGAAGGCATGAGCACACAAATGATGAGTTTCCAATATTATTCTATTGGCTGAAATATATTGGTTAGTCACAGCTAACCAGAAATATTTACACTACCATAAGAGCATACAAAACCATTAGTTACATGCCGGCATCAACATAAAACAATTTATTCGCAATAAATGGAGAATAAGCAAGACAAATGCAGTATATATTCCTTAAATTGTGGGTAGCCATAAAAGTTTGCAATGCCAATAGCGCAAACTTACTTATTAGTTATTTGTAATTTATATGGTAAAACACTTTATTTACGATAAAGGGGGAATCTGTAAGATAAATATGTATTCATTCAGTTTTGATTAGCAAGAAATATTTGCAGTGCAAAAAGGGCAAAACCACCTTTTAAAGTACTGTATTTGCAACTTATAACTCAAAACACTTTATTCCCAGTATATGAAGAATCAGCAATATATTACTGTACAGTATGTATTTATTAAATTGTGGTTAACAAGAAACATTTGCAGAGCCAACAGGGTAAAATTACTTATTAATTATTTGCAGTTTATAGCATAAAACACTTTAGTTAAATTATTAATTATTTACAGTTTATATAGTAAATCACTTTATTTACGAGTTTTGATGTAAAACACTTATTTACGATGATAGAAAGGGGTGAAATAAAATTAGAATTCGTTAGGAAAAGGGATTGATTTTTACGTGGTAATGAGCAATCTTCTGAAGATGAGATATTACTTTGTCACCCTCAGTAAAAGAAATTTCTTATCAGTGTATATCGGCAGTAATTTCCAGGTCAAGGAATTAAATTTGGCAAATGAGATTCCAGTTAAGTAATCTACAAAAGTTCATTTTGTATGGGAATGGAATCAGAAAAATTTCTTAGGATTTGACCTGTAACGAACTTAACCAGTTTCTCGAATTTCCGAATTTGCTTGACCAATGAGCTTTACCATACACTTTCTCTCACCTTGTTTATGCCAGATGAAGCCCTGTGAAGACGCCACGCAAATAAGGTTTGAAGTAAGCTTGACTGCTGAGGCGAGATCTTGCCTCTGGGATGTTTGACCGCCAATTGAGGACGATTTATCGTCCCTCTTGGTGACATCATCATTCGGCCCCCTGTAGTATATATATTTACAGCTTATTTGTTCATATAAAATTCGAGGGCTACTGTAGTGGTGGTCCCTGGCAGGCAAATATGGCAGAGATGCAAGGGAGAGACAGTATTTTAGGTGCAACAAGCTGAAGCAAATAAGAAAACGAGAATTATTATGGGCAAAATAGGTTACTGGCAAACAATCTCCGGAATGTTCTTTGCATTGCAGGAGACGGAATTTTAACTATTCAAATAATAAAGAAGCTACTGAATATGTATCTAGACAGGCTAATTACATATCAGGAGGGTCAGATTTATAACAAAATTATTAGCAAGAGCAATTTTTATGATAAAACAATATATATCAGCAAAGCAATTTTATAATAAGAAAATTGCATAAACAAAGTATCTAACAGATTTCCTAGGATTATGGTATTGTTCACGAGAAAAAAAAGGCAGAAAACTGAGAAATAGGATGGAGATTTTTATATTGGTATCATGCTTTCTACATATACAAGAATATTAAAATTAGCTGTAAGCTGAAATATATATTGCAAATTATCATAATCTGCAAAGTGCAAGGAGTGAGAATTATTTTAGTAAGAAAAGAAAAGACAGTTAAAAGTTACTACATTAACTAATAAGGCATCTACTACAGCCTCTCGTGACTTTGAGCGAAATACTCTGTCACACAAACCTCTAACTTACAAGAACCTCCACTTTTCTGTCTCTTCCTCCTACACCTTCTCTTTTCACTGCATGCCACATATTCTTCAAATATGTGTTTATATGTGGAGTTATGAAGTCTTAAAACTCCAGATTAATCACATTTTCTTAGAGCTACATTAACCACATTTTCATCTCAGTTTTTTCTTATCAGTATGTTGAAGCAGTTTATCTTGATTATAATATTAGATTAATTTAAGAACTTGTTATAGTGTTAATGATATGACTTATTATTCAAGCAAGATACCACATCCCTTTAGAAGTAAAAAAGTTGGTCACATCTGTGATAGTAAAACTGAGATGAGTGAGCATCATTATATCCTTTGAAACTTATCTGTAGTCAAAATTCATGACATCCAGCTGTATGAGGACAGAATTCTCTATTCCTCACACCTTGAATATTTCTTTAGGTTCCCCTCTTTGATATGCAGGGACTATGAAGGTGGAATTCTCTCTTCTACCACCAGGGAGAATATTATATATATTTCTTCATTTTCAGTGTATGAGGACCTTGACAGGACACACAGGGGGTGTATGGTCATCCCAGATGTCTGATAACCTTATAGTGAGTGGAAGTACAGATCGGATGCTTCGTGTATGGAATGCTGAAACTGGTGACTGCATTCACACATTATATGGTCACACATCGACTGTCAGGTGTCTTCATTTACATGGAAGCAAGTAAGTTACCCATTTTGCAATTGAGTTTAATCCCTAAGGGGGGATTCCCTGGGCAGTTCACAATCTCACCACAAGCATCAGGGACCCCAGAGAGAAAGAAAAGAAAGCAAATTGCATCAATAGCTTTGAAATATCTTAGTGTCTGAAAAGAATTTGTAGGATGGTTTGTTTCTTTGCATATAAACTTCTTCACAAAAGAGAGAATGAAATAGAGAACAACAAGAAATTTGCACTGAAAATATGTCATATGATCTTGTAAAGTCTGAGCTTTGTGCTGGTGACTGACAACGACATCTAGTTGCTCTCATCCACCAATGCTACATTGCTCAGTGCTGTAGACTGAATAGGTGGTTGCCATAAAAGCTGATTTATTGGGAGTGGTAAACCATTACGGCTGGTGGGTCCCATGGCAAATTAGCTGAAGTCCTTCTACTATATAATTTAAGCTGAGTAGAAGGTTGCAGATAATTGCAGCGATCCTTAAATCTAAGGTGCTAGGGTGTGAATGGATCTTGAGTGAATAGGGAATATAATGTACTTATATTTGGAGTCTTTTACCTATTGTGATACCAGGAATATTAGAAAAGAAGCTCTATCTGCAATCCAGTTGTATTTTCTCTTTCTTGCAAGAATTAGCAGGATGACAGCAACCAAAGGAGTAAAAGAATAATGGTTATTTACATCTCCTTAATATGTGACAAAGCCTTGGCTGTGTATATTCCACAGTCTTACTTATTCCCCTGAGTTACCCAACCCTTGGAATATTTGATGTTACTGTATTTGCTGAGATTCTGCACTGAACAGCATTTCCATATTCACAACCTTCTAACCAAATTTTCCCTTAGACTCATATATCTTATATATGTCAGTGTCTGGTTCTCATGTGCAATCAGATCCCTTTACTCATAAGTTCTATACCTCTTTTGAAGCAGATAATCCAATCTAGGACTGCCTTGTAGAAACCTTTATATCACCCTGTTTTCTTTGAATAGGATAATCCAAGAGAAAAGCCTAATGAAATTTTTCCAAGTTTTTGTTTTTAAATGCATACTTAAAGTAAAACAGCTTTGTTTTGTGTTTCTCTTCAAGATAAAATACATTTAGTAATGGCAGACTGGTTTTGATATAACATTTGAACTTGTCAGAAATCATTGTTCCTGCTGGGCCTTTGTGTTTGTGTTAATGAAATTTTTCCCACATACAGAGTTGTTAGTGGGTCAAGAGATGCAACTTTGCGTGTTTGGGACGTTGCCACTGGTGCTTGTGAGCACGTACTGGTGGGACATGTTGCAGCTGTGAGATGCGTCCAGTATAATGGGCGATTAGTTGTATCCGGAGCTTACGATTACATGGTGAAGGTGTGGAATCCAGACCGAGAGGAATGTTTACACACTTTACAGGGCCATACCAATAGAGTCTATTCACTTCAGGTGAGACCCATTTATATGCATCCATTACTTGCTGTGCGACTGGAAACGTAGACTGTATTCCACAGATAGTTTGCTCTTTTTTGTCCTCTGTGTCTGTGGAGAAAGCAGTCCACCTTTCGTGTTCTACATGCGAGTAAGAATTATTATATTTAGTGGCAAGATGAAAGTGTTCTGCCCATATATTCCTTATGCATGATAGGAAATAACTATCCCCTGTATAGCATGAGTACTGTAGGAAGCCAATAAAAGTCATATCATTCAGTGGAGGCTGAAAATCTCCCTTGAGTTTTATGCCTGTTGTTGTAGCATTTGACATCTTTGGGGGTGGAGCAGAGAGAATCTCTCTCATGGGTTACAGGAGATAACAGATGTCCCTTGTAGTTGGGGAGAAAGATATCCCAATTTGTATTCTAAGCCAAGGTTGATAAATGAGCCTGAAGCTGTCTGTCCCTCCTGCTTTAGTTTTATTCTCTTTGACGAAGACACTGAAAGAATAATTTGGTGGAATTGGCAGAGTTTTTTGAGACCCTGCTACCTTGTATCCCTCTTACAGTAGTCCCAACCCTGCTTGGTAACAGAACATAGCATCTTCTTTAGAATGAGAGTAAAAGATTTTTGCTTCACCCTTTCCTTATTATGCAGTTTCAGATACCGGTATGTTTTAAATTTGAATGTGCGTGTACATAAAAAATTAAAATCTCTAAAAACTTTGCTTAAATATAATAGAAAAGGAGGAAAAGCCGTCACATTGCAGTGGTCCCTTCTTTTGCATAATTCTCCATCCACTTTTTCACTTATCTACGGTTGATCATTGTGCAAACATTTTATTGTATATGGACTAGGAAAAAAAATCATACATCACATGTACATTATTCTTATATTATCATTTTGCATCATTATTAATTACTGCTGTCAATATCTTATTTTGCCTAATTTATATACAGGGGGTCCCCATTTAATGTCAGGGTTCCGTTCCTGACAGCTGACTTAACACGGATTTTGAATTAAGTCGTAACACACCTATAATTCGAACCTAGGTCCCACCCTAATGCTAATAATAAATACTCTAAACCATAGAAATAATCTAAGTTCTTAGTCAAAGACATAAAAATAGTAAAACTACATAGCAATGTTGCTTACCTTTTACTACTGTTGTTGCCTTGCATCTGGATAACTTCAGGCCCCATATCCAACTTAGGATCGAACAGCTTAACATCAGCAAATTAGCTCAAGAACAAGTGGGTGAAGCTTCTTCCCCCTCTTTCCCATTTTCACGGCATTAAACAATCTATTTGCTCTCTCCTGAATCAACAGGAGGCTCCCTGGGGTGTGGTGTCATTGCTGGTCATCCAGCCAAAGCACTTACAACATCTGGATGTTGAAAATATACATCCACAGTGAATGAGCACGATAAACAATATGGCAGATGAGAGATTGAGAAGCACAGCCTTTACAACGGCACTTCTAAAAATGTATTCTTAATGTTCTTAAAGTGCTGTCCTTTTGATTTCTCAATCTCCAAAATTTATATTTGATAATTTTGTAATTACATCTGATTCCTTCAAGGAATCCAATACATAAATAAATGAATAAATAAATACATTAACTTGATATATACATATATAACAATGTCTTGTGACTATTCTGCCAACCTCAACTAACGTTTTTGCATAAAGATCGTATTTACAGCTATGTATTTGTTAATTTTGTAAATAAATTGTCTAAATCCTTCAAATAACGATATATATAAACAAGTAAATAAATAAAGCCATTAACTTGATACATTATATACTTATACAGCAATGTCGTGTGACTATTCTTCTGCCAGCCTCAATAAACCTTTTCGCATAAAGATTGTTTTTACAGCTATGTACTTGATAAGTTTGTAAATAAATTGTCTAATTCCTACAAATAACTAAATACATACACAAATAAGTAAATAAAACCATTAACTTGCTACAGTATATATGTATAAAACAATGTCGTGTGACTATTCTTTTGCCAACCTCAACGCAATTTTTCGCATAAGAAAGATCATTTTTACAGCTACTTATTTGGTAATTTTGTAAATAAATTGTCTAATTCCTTCCAATAACCAGATACATACATATAAATAAATTGGCTCTGTTGGCCAAACTCCCTGCCTATGGCTTTAACCCTTCATTCTGTTCTCTGATTTCCAGCTTTCTTACTGACCGTTCTATATCTGTAGTTGTTGATGGCGCGACATCTAGCCCTTTCTCTGTTTCCAGTGGTGTTCCACAGGGCTCTGTTCTTTCACCTACTCTCTTACTTCTCTTCATCAATGATCTTCTACAATCCCCATCTTCCTCTCTTCTTCATGCCTTTGCCGATGATTCTACCCTTCACTTTTCCTCTGCCTTTTCTTCACAACCTTCATCTGTTACTCGTAGTCAATCTTGTATCACTCTTTCTTCTACTGTTAACTCCGATTTGCAGAGAGTATCTGAATGGGGCACTCAAAATTTAGTTAAATTCAATGCCTCCAAGACAGTTTCAGGCTCTCTTTTTCTTCTTCTCCTCCTGATAACACTATTGTCTTCGAAACTAATGAAATTTACCCTCTTAACTCTATCAATATATTAGGAATCCATATAGCCTCTAACTTGTCTTGGAGGAATCACATAATCCAAATTTCTAAATCTTCATCCAAAAAATTGGGGGTTTTGTTTCGTTTTCGTCATAACTTTTCCTCATTGCAGTTACTTAAAATTTACAAAGGTCTTATCTGCCCCTGCTTAGAATACTGCTCACACATCTGGGGTGCGTGTTCCTTTACTTATCTTCTTGATAGGGTTGAATCTAAGGCAGTCAGACTCATTAATGATCCTTCTCTTACTTCTAACCTGGATTCTCTTTCTCTTCGCCGTAAGGTATCTTCCCTTTCGCTTTTCTGTCGCTACTACTTCCATCGCTGCTCTGATGAGTTGGCGAGTTGCATCCCTCCTCCACTGCCAAGGCCGCTTAACACTCGCCAAGCGGCCTCATCTCACAGGTACTGTGTGGAGATTTGTAGCTCGCGGATTGGTCGGTGCAGCGACTGCTTCTTCCCATCTACATCCAGACTCTGGAACTCTCTTCCTCCTTCAAGCTTTCCTAATTCTTATGACCTTTCATCCTTCAAAAAGCAAATCTCTCATCATCTCAGGGCCTAGTCCTCCATATCTCTGGGTCCTCTGTACTTTGACTGTTTTTTTCTATGTCGTTTTCCTTTGTGTGACATTACCTCATCTCTGCCTTGCCCTTAACCTTTTTCTTTTCCTTCGTCTTGGTATTTTCTCGTGCCCGGGCCTTTGATGATGAGGGCAGTTTCTGCCTGTCCCGGTGTCACACTCTTAAAAAAAAAAAAAAATAAAATAAAACCATTAACTTGACACATATATATGTATGACATACAACAATGTTGTGTGACTTCTTCTGCCAACCACAACAAACTTTTTCGCATAAAGATCGTATTTACAACTATGTATTTGGTAATTTTTTAAATAAATTAAGTCTAAATCCTTCAAATAAGTATATACACATACAAATGAATAAATAAAAAGATTAATTTGATTCAGTACCCCACCAGCCAGGTAGATCGAAAACTTAATCTATTATTAAATTATTTTCTATTTTATTGGCCTCCTACTTAACGACGGAATGACTTTACATGAAACGACTTTATATGGTGACACCCTGTTAGTAATCATTCTGTGTATTAAAGCAATAACACATTGTGTATATATAAATGCATTTGAGGAAGAAAAAGCTTATATTTATTAATCTCCTCACAGCCTGCCAAAAGGTTCACAGCTGTGTAGGCATAGCCTATCCTGAATCAATTAATTCTCAACAAAGAGGTAGAACTAATAGTTTCATTTTACAGGCTTTATGGGCAATGAGGTCCCAGCTCACAAAGACCATAAAAAAATACTCTTTGCTTTTAATCAGTGTAATCAAGCTAGTAAATTACAACCTCCTAGAAGTAATTGGAGGGAAGGAGAACGGGTTTTGAAAGGCTGCATTTAGATTCGGCATTGACAACTGAATAAGCTTTGACTAACGTAGCTATACCTTAATTATCTTTATACATCCAATTAAATTTCAAAAATTAAACTTAAGCTCGTGCAGCTTTTCTTTGCTAGAACAACTTTGGGATGAAAAATAGAGGATAGTGTCTGCCCTCCAACAATAACCTCTGTTAAATCAGCAGTCCTGGTGAGTCTGTAGTTAGATATGTAAGATTTATAATAGAACAGTATTTTTACACATTCCAAGTACACAAGGTAATCCGATGTGCCTTTCTTCAGCTTTTTTTTTTTTTTTTTTTTTTTTTTAAGCAAATGTCTTAAGTGTTTTTTCATTATTTTTTAATTCATCTTCCTTGGATAGAAACAATCATTATATGTGAAATAACTAGTCTTACATCACTTTTTTTAATGTATTTAGTACTGTTAGCTCTGGTTATAAGGGCGTTTTTGACCTGCTTGCCTTTTCCTAACTACAGTGTTGCCTCCCTTATTGCGGTAGTTCGGTTCCGGGACCCAGCGCGAACCAGGAAAATCGCGAAGTAGGATCAGCCTCTCTCTCTCTAATTATAAAATAAAACGGCCTTTATCAGGCTGTAAAGAGAAACAGAGATGGAGAGTGGGATGACCTGTCAGATGTGAAGGGATTATAAAAGATGTGTAATGAATATCCAGTTCTCTGCTGGGTTTACTATACCTCTGCATTACCTTCATGATGTCTATTCTAAAATTTCTCCTTAGATCTTATTATTATTATTATTGGCAACAATAATTTTCCTTTGATGAT
Source organism: Halocaridina rubra (assembly GCA_037179515.1). Classification (NCBI taxonomy): domain Eukaryota; kingdom Metazoa; phylum Arthropoda; class Malacostraca; order Decapoda; family Atyidae; genus Halocaridina; species Halocaridina rubra. Next base: position 2,630 of record JAXCGZ010020807.1, on the reverse strand, counting down.
GATTGGGGAGATTATTATTATTATTATCATTATTATTATTATTATTATTAATATTATCATCATCATCATTATTACTACGGATTCGTAATTAAACCATTATTTTTACTATAAATAATGTAGTTTTGGTTGAATGAACAAGAGTTACTTAAAGATTCTCTCTCTCTCTCTCTCTCTCTCTCTCTCTCTCTCTCTCCAACATTCTACTCTACCCAACCCCCCACACTCTTTGTCCCAGCCAACTAGGGAGGGGCACTTTACACAGTTATTGAAAGTAAATAAACCAACAGATGTACAAACAATGATGAGCCCTTAATAATAATAATAATGATGATGATGATAATAATTCCACGATCATCATCAAAGGAAAATTATTGTTGCCAATGATAATAATAATAATTATAATAATAATAAGATCTAAGCAGAATTATTGAATAGACATCATGAAAGTAATGCAGAGGTATATTAAAACCCAGCAGAGAGCTGGATATTCATTACACATCTTTTATAATCCCTTCACATCTGACAGGTCATTACACTCTCCATCTCTGTTTCTCTTTACAACCTAATAAAGTCTGGTGGTGTCACAATAATCTAAAAAAAAAAAAAAATGGAGGGGGGGGGGCAAAAAAAAAAAAACGCGATACAGTGAGAACGCGAACCAAGAAACGCGAATAACCGGGGTAACACTGTATTCCTTATATCTTGATATATGACTGGCTTAATGACTTTATTTTTTTTAAGTAAAAATGGCTAGCATAACCACTCAAGGATAGCAGATCCCAAATATCATGATAATGCCAGTTTTTTTGCATACCTAAATAGAAATAGACAAGCTTTTGACCCGTTCATTTTAAAGAAATGATAAATCCAAGATACAAATGCGCACTATTCATTTGCTTTGAAGTATTAAGTTTAAAAAATAACCGAAGTGTAGTTGAATATGAACAGTTTCAAACTTCCAGTAGAACAAAAGCCAGCTGACAGAATATGTTTATTTTAGTCATAGTACATGTCGAGTTCCAACATTGATTGCACTGTCCCTCTGAGAGAAAAGAAGAAAAATTATATCGTATCACTTTTCCATGTTAACCCTGGTTTTGGAAAAAACTTCGCCCTCACATAGTTTGTTCGTTATAGGAGGCAAATAAACTGGACATCACTGTTGGTGGTAGAGACAGATTTCTTCCTTAAATAATCTGCTTGATACGACTCAACTACAAGGGAAGGGAGAGTGAAAGGTGACAGTCCCACCTCCTTTTTTCCATAGAACAACATAAAGAAATTATGAGGATGGGAGGGTATGGTAAAGCATTACTGCCTTCCTTTTCTGTTCATTTGTGTCCACTTACTAGGCGTAGGAACATATAGCATCAAGTTGAAAGATAAAGATGCGCTGTGTGTATCTTAAAGAGATTGAAAGATTAAGGTGTTTGGTAGGAGCATAAACATAAACTGTTGTCAGGTAATGGGGATAAACCATAGTGTGAGAAAGAAAGTTACCTTGGGACTTACTTAAGGTATGCAAGAAGCTTTTTGTATAGATTAATAGAAGGAGAGAGACGAATTGGCAGACCAAGATTAAATATTGTAAAAGAATAGTTTTTCCACAGGGTCTTATATGATTATTACCCTTGGGACTAAATGTAATTTCAAGTAAGAAATTTGCAGTTGTATAGATCAGTGAAAGTCAACCTGGGTGCATGAATTTTTTCAAAGGGTACCTGGAAATATAGGAGTACATGACATGGCCAGTGTATTTGAGAGTGCACAGTACAAAAAGGTGCTTAGGATGAAAAATTTAAGTTTTAAGTAAGAAATTAATTTGAATTGAGATTAAAGTATTACATTAGTATATTAAATGCCTAACCTATAAAAAATATAATATCACCTATTTTTGGGGGTAGCCTAACTCCATTATTATACATTTAGCACCTATATCAATTATTTAGGACCGAGTAGCTATTTTCTATGATTAAAATAGATGCCTAATACTTAAGACGTGATTTTTTGAGTTAAGGTACATGAGTTTCTCGACAGCTTCCGGAAGGGTTCATGAACTTAAAGAAAGGTTGAAGAACATTGGTATACATGAATTACCTTACAAAATTTTGTGGAGTCTGAAGTTTTAACTGAGAAAAAGAGTTTGGAAATATTGTGGGAACAGAAAAAGTTAATCAGCGATGAATTAACAATATTGCCGTGCAGAAAGGGTGATTCATTTGAGGATAATAAAGAGAATTTATAGGATGGGTGATATATATAGTGTTACCCCAGTTATTAGCGCTTCCTGGTTCGCTTTCTCACTCTATCGCGTTTTTTTTTTTATAAATTATTATTTTATTTCATGGGTATATGCAAAAATATTAAAATATTAAAAAAAAAAAATTTCAGTATTTCAGTTTTTTTTTATGAAAACATATTTCATTATCTAATTGATAAAAAAAAATTATTTCCCAGCCTACGAATAATAAAACAGTAAAATATATTAAAAAAACATAAATGTAGATATATAGATAGATACGTTTATTGACCACCTCTTTTGAAAGTACAGTATAATCTTTACAAAAGGAATATTGGTCCAAATTACAGTGAATAAATACAATAGATTTTGTACAGTCATAAAATAAGTA